>JAOTOM010001735.1:0-78231 GCA_034440615.1 Ashinkailepas kermadecensis | reverse complement strand
AGATGTACCATCCACCATGTTCCTCCCATAGTGATTTCCATAGTGTGTTTGAGAAGCTACTAGACAGCCTAGAAAACAAAGGAAAACTTACTATTATAACTGGTGATTTCAACTATAACTTGCTGAATGTCATAAATGATAAAAATAGCAAATCATTTCTAAACTTGCTCACTTCATCTGGATTTTGGCCTGCTATTACAAAAGCCACTCATGCACATAGTGCTGGAATGGCTTTGCTTGACAATATATTTATAAATGATTTCTCCTATATCTGCTCTTCTGGAATATTGCTTGAAGACTTATCGGATCACCTTCCTATTTTTGTGACTTTAACTCTTGATGAAAATCAAACCTCAACAAAAGGTAATAGAATAGCATTCGATTACAATCAAGTGACTAAATTAAATGATTATTTGGTATTGGCACTGCACAATTTTGACAACAACACTGATGCAAATGTTGCGTGTTCTCAATTGATAAATGCATATACAGAAGGTATGAAGCTTTGTACTAAAACACTTACACATAGCAGTAGGAGAACCCCCATGAAGCCATGGATAACTGCAGGAATATTATGTTCCATAAATAAAAAAAATACATAATACAAGAAGTACTTAAAAAATCAAACCATACAAAATAAATTAGAGTATAAACAATATAGAAACATATCTTAAGAGATATGTTCATATCTTAAGAGATGCAAAAAACTGTACTATCAAACAGCACTCTATCACAATCAGCAAGATAAACAAAAAACTTGGAACATCCTAAATGAACTGATAAATAAGAAGAAAATTAGATCCAAACTTCCAGATACATTAGTAGATGAAGATGGCAATGAATATGAAAAGAATTCTGTACCAAATGCATTTAATAATTTCTTTGTCTCTATTGGAGAAAGGCTAGAACAAAAAATAGCACCTACAGAAAAAGATCCTACTGAATACATAGCTGAACCTACCTATGCAAAGTTTTCTGATAATATATGGACCAATGAAGCTCAAGTAGAATCAATTATTAGGAACTTAAAATCTGTTGGAGGTGGCATAGATGGAATCAACACACAAATTTTAATGCTTACATATCAAAGTATATTGAAACAGATTACCCATCTACTTAATATCTGTCTACAAACTGGAATATTTCCTGACGATTTTAAGAAAGCAGTTGTTGTACCTATATTCAAGGCAGGAGAACGTCATAAATTAACAAATTATCGACCTATATCTTTACTCCCTATATTCTCTAAAATTTTGGAAAAAATATTACACTCCTATCTTTCATCGTATTTGGAACTAAACGATGTACTGAGCCCTTTTCAATTTGGCTTCAGAAGAAATCATAGCACATACATGCCCATTATGCATTTATATAATGAAATTACGAAGTCCATTGAAAATGGAGATATTTTGTGTGGCTTATATATTGATTTAAAAAAGGCCTTTGACACAGTTAGCACAGACATACTAGGTAGGAAATTACAGTGCATTGGAGTTGAAGGTCCCCTACTTAGGATATTAGAATCATATCTTAAAAATAGATGTCAGCAAACTAAAGTATATCAGATGTTATCTGAACCAGAGTTAATTTCTATGGGTGTTCCTCAAGGCTCCATTCTAGGACCATTATTATTTATCATTTATATCAATGACTTGGCCAGAATTCTAAAACAAGCAAATATGTACTTCTTTGCTGATGACACAGCTATTCTTGTCAAGGCTAGAAATATAGATGAATTACAGAATAAAATGAATGGCATTGTGCCTAAGCTAACAACATGGTTCAAAGCAAATAGGTTATCTCTAAATGTAACAAAGACAAATTATCAAATATATTCTGGAACTCCCAGCAATGACATAGATATAGTGATCAATTTGGCAAAAGTGAACAGAAAACAACAAATCAAGTATCTTGGCATAGTGCTTGATGAAAAATTGACTTGGCATGGGCACATTGATTATGTCACAGCCATCATTAGTAGAAACTTGGGTATTATGGGGAGGGCAAAATATTTCATTACAAGTCGAGAACTGAAGTACTTATATAACTCTTTAATCCTTCCCTATATAAATTACTGTGCGGTGATTTGGGGTAATAATTATCCCACAAGATTAGACCAAATTATAAAATCCCAGAAACGAGCATTACAGATTATTGATTATAAACATTATACATATCCTACAAATGAGTTATTTATCAAGTACAACATATTGAAGTTCACTGATATGGTGCAGGAACAAAACATATTAATACTGCACAAATTTGTACATGATACATTGCCATGTGCTATGGCTGACTTCTTTCAATATGCAATGCCTACTAATACAAGAATCATTTAACATTTCTCTATACCATTTACTTATCGACAATATAGGCTGTTTGCTATTACATACTCTGCACCAAAATCCTGGAATAGTGTAATTTGCCAAATATTTCCCAGAATAGAACAGGTGCCAAGGAAAAAAAATGTGCTAAAGAAATGCCTTAGACATTACTTTATGGAATTATACATATCAAACGAGAACTGAAGACTGAATCTAGTTCATCTAACTCATATAGATAACTTTTAAAAATTATACCTTGCCATAGAGAACGTCACTGTTAATATAAGGCAACACAGAAAAGTATGATGTGCGTGAATGAATGGGTTTTTTGTTTTTGTTTCGTTTTGTTTTTTTGTTTCTTTTTGTGATGGAGGATTCTGTTAGGTTCGTATTCACACCATGCATATTCTGCATGAGTTATCTTCGTCTGAATGCTTTCATCTTTTCTGTACTCCCCCTAACATTTAAACTTGTCACCCTGGGAATTCCGTGGGCGCTACTAGCTTGCTACCTGCCCATGGTTTTCCCGGGGTCTCATTTCCTTTCTACTAATTGGTGGTAGTCTATCTGCAAAAAGAAAAAGAAAATACAGAAGGGATGGTAATAGTATTGGTATAATCACATTCTGTTGTATCTCTTGCTTGCATCCCGAGGCACCCATTGGTTGGCTGTCCTGATCTATGGGCAGCTCACCTAGGGAAGCCCCACACTGAAAGACCCAATGAAGGTGCATACAGCCAAATTAGGATAGGCTGCTGCTGCATCTGATATGGGGACGACAATAAAAAAAAAAAAAAAATGGTTTGGGAGGGTCTTTTTACCAGGCTTATATTATCTTTAATTTACAGACTTAACTGGATGGGCCCTTGGGTCTCTTATTAAGTCTAAACGCTTTATAACTTTATATAGTGTACCTAGCAGTGGATTCAGCACCTTCTTTCGGGATGTGATACTAATGAGATTGTCTATGGTAGCACAATGGGTATGATGGGAGGAGTTTGTAATTGTTGAGTGTGTTATGCAATAGCAAGTGAGTCTCTTATTAAGTCTAAACGCTTTATAACTGTACATAGGGTGTACCTAGCAGTGGATTCAGCACCTTCCTTCGGGATGTGATACTGATGAGATTGTCTATGGTAGCACAATGGGAGTGTGTTATGCAATAGCAAGTGAATTGGTGCTAGATAGGCTGCGATACATAGCTTCCTAGGAACTTGAGATAAGGGATTGATTGGGGTGAGAGTATGTACATTTCTAGTACCTTTTCCAGATAGGCTTAACCCAGATGGGCCCCTATGGCTCGTGTTTCCGCGTTGGTGTTGTCAGTTACGTGCTCGCAATTGTTATCGTATTTAATTTGCATTTCCTAATATTACGCACTGAATAAAAAACGAATCTGGTAAATATTAGCATAGGTCAGGTCAGAGAGTCGAAATCATAACAAGGCATTTATTTTGGAGTCATCGTATTACAGTCAAAGTACTTGGGACTTCAACCCCGTTCGCGGCCACCGTCATTCACACTGCTCTCCTACGCTAAAATAGAAAGAAAACAGTAGGTACACCTGACCTATAGTGGCGTACACTATCTATAATGACACAAACACCCACACCCACAAACACACACACACACACACACAAACACGAACACACACTTATCCCTCCTCCTCCCCCATCACGCGGGAAGACGCCAGCGCCGGTGGGGCTGGCTACGCTGGGACGGTGGTGGTGATGGGTGAGCCTCCATGACGCCGAGCAGCACTCACATGGCGATGGTGGGTGGCGGGTGGCCTCGGCTGAGCTCTTCCTCTCCTACATCCGATAGCTCAGCTATCGTGCCACCGCTGGACGTCCCTGAGGGTGTCGGTCCGGCGTCCATCGCCGCGTCCCCGAGTCTCCGGCGTCCACCCCATCGCGTCCGAGAATCCCTGCGTCTGTTTGTCCCCTCATCGAGGCGCGCCCAGGAGTTTTCTTCTATCTGCCTCTTTGTTTATCGCCTCCGGCTTTGTGCACTTTCTCTTGCTTCCATTTTCCTTTTTCGCGAATGTTCCAGAAGGTTCTGTAGATCTAGCTGCTGCTGCCGTTTCCGCCGTGGGCCGGTGTACTCTGTCGCAGATGTTTGCGTTCGGTACGCGCCTGACCGCCTCTCGGTTGCCTTGGAAACCAGCTCCAGGCTTCTGCCTGTGGGTCTGGTTTGTTTTCGTCGGGCACGCTGTGCTGAGGAGAAGGCCTCGCCATGTGCCGCGCGCGAGCTGGTTTTTGGTCGTTCGAACCTCTTGGAGAAAAATGTAAAACGTTTTACAGAGGCACCATCCCAGAACGCTACAGTGTGCCCCACCCCCACCCCACACCTCGATCAACGAGTTTTTTTCGGCTGATGGTGCCCTTCTTCGGATAAAAATTCGATCACACCATCAATTTCCTCCCAATCAATTTCGGAAAGTGACACCCATGCTTTCAACAAAATATTATGCTTTAAAATAATTTAATAGATGCATAATCGTAATAAAATGCATTGTCCCAAGTCGACTTACTTAAAATAAATACTGCATAAGTAAGCATGGGTGTTCCGTATCACAAAGCATAACAATGAGCTACTCTTAGCAACAGTAGCGTAGCCAGGAATTTCTCGAGGGTGGTCGAGCACAAAAAAATGCCACGAAACACACATCGCCTTCGTCGCTCGAAGGGTGGCAAAATTTCTGGCTTTGCATGGTGAAAATCAGAAAATTTCTTATCTGATCTAGTGTATTCTGGGTTGCTAAGAGGGCGGGCCCCAGTCTCCCGCCCTTTGACTGGGCCTCTGCCTAACAATGATCCTAACCCTTGTTTGGCACCGCAGCCGGGGAAATTCGACAGTACAGGTGATTAATAATACGCATTAATAATACGCATTAATAATACACATTAATAATGCGCATTAATAATACGCATTAATAATACGCATTAATAATACGGATTAATAATGCGCATTAATAATACGCATTAATAATAAACATTAATAATACGCGTTAATAATACGCATTAATAATACGCATTAATAATACGCATTAATAATACGCATTCGCAAGCTCAATCAAGCCGTCAGTTATTGCTGTATCGGCATGGGCGCAATTAGGAGACCTGGTACAAGATAAGCACTCTCCCCTAATCATTTCAGTTTAAAAAGTGGATAGAGACATTCCAAGTCGTAAGCATTGTCTTAGAACATAATGTATCCAATGACGTGTGATAAAACTGCGAGAAAATCACACTCTTCTGCAATGTTGCCACCAATCGGTCGGCACGGTGGGCGGCGGGACCAACCGAGCCGAGTCTGACAGACCACGTGATCATCAGTCAGATTCACACACCTTCCGGGGTGTCGTTATTGGGGTTCTCGGCTCTCGGCTACGCCGCTGGTGATGCGTGCTGTGGGTGGCGACTATGTTGAGCGCCGACGGGGTTTCGGCGGTACATGCGTAGCTGTGACATGTGGTGTGGCTACTGCTACAGGCCGAGGCCGAGCAGTATGCGTCTGCTCGTAGCAGTCGGCGCCAGGAAAGGTAATTCCCAAATTAAGGTGTTTATTTTCATGTTGTTGCACCTGCTTATGTGCTTCACTTCAATCAGTCCCAGAGATAGCGGAGTTTACCTGCCTAAGTACAGAGGTCGAGATGTCGAGTTGCCGGAGTATTCCTCCCTTTTGATAAAAGAGGAAGGTGGCCAAAGAAATGCGACTAAAATATCAAGCATTTTATATGGAACCATGCTGAGTGGACTGCAGATGACCCCTCAGCACAACAAAATGCTTCAAGCAAATGACATAGTTTATTCAGCGCTCCATGTCAGGCATGTTGTGGATCTCCGACCTATCCTAGGTTCTTCTAAATTCCTATATTCGATCCATTCCTAGCGTCAGATATTTAGAAACTCGTAGGAAAGCGGATGTTTAGCGCATGGGCCCTACCAAATATCAAGCTGTCGAAAACAATGGAGTCACTATGTTAGCCCAGTGTTAATTATCCATTAAATTTGGTAGAGAAGCCAACAACAGGCTAGCAGGGCCGATGCCACACATACTGCAATGTCTCGTGCATCCATGGATCCATTCCAAATCCTATTGTGGAGTGAAGCATTGTCAGCATGCGACCTGGCCGGCCAGACAGTTAACACACAGACTGCAGACGTACTGCCTGGCCAATACTTCACACCCGACACGCCCGTCACATCATTCAAAGGCACCGTATGTCAAGTAGTGCACGGGGAAATGGTTCGTTCCTCTTTGCGGTGTACGGCAAAAGTTTTCCACTGGTTCTGAACTGGTTCCTTTTCGTGTACTTATTCGCGCACCCATGCATTTGTGAGAGAGGTGACAATGCTAACGCCCCTTAGAAATTATAGAAGGAGCCATGGATATGGAATTATTTCTTCGGGAAAAGTCCAGTATTCCGCTAGTGGCGACTGACAGGCCGTCCTCATACCCTGAGTCAGCATCCTGACCACCAATTTACCGACACAGATACACATGATGCAGCTGCAACCAGTGTCTTCTGAACAACTTACTGCAAGAGCTCCGGGTAGGAATTCAAGTTTAGAAGGTCAGATGGTGGCAGGCTGAGGAAGGCTGAGTTTTGTGCAGAACGAAGTTATCAATATTTGTTGTGGGTGCGTCTCCTGCCGTGGAGCAACCAAAATTGGTATCGATATTGATATTTGCCGGAGGATTTTTGCAGGATAGTGTGCAGAACAGCACGCTATGCGTTTTAGTAATCATTGTCAGACTTGTGCATAGTCTGCAGTGTCAGAACCGCCGCTTGTCACTGTTGTGTTGGAGTTCCTATCAGATGTGTAAGTAAGGAAAAGTGTTCTGGTCACTCTGCAACGATTAAAATTGCCCCCCCGAAAAAAACAGCAGTCACGTGGTAAAAACAGCAGCGAAAAAAAAACAGTCAAATTAATTACCTTCGCAGTCAAGTATGTTCGCCCGTGTATTTATTCACGTGGTATATGCAGTCACGTGGTATATGCGCACGCCACGCATACTACCACACGCCCGCTGCAAATATCCTCTGTGCTTATTGGACGCAGGCACTAATTGTTTCTTCTCCGGGAGAGCATATCTAGTCTTTCAACTTATTCTATGTTCTTGCCATTGCCGACGCCGTATGCATTCCAGCCTGCTGTCGCCTGTTTCGTTCTATTAGTCGGATCGCATTCGACATACGCTGGTTCTCCGTGTACTCTCGCTTCAGCACCTTCAGCTCCTTCGCCAACACCGCCTCCTCGTCCACGCGCAGCTCGAAGTCGCGAAGTAGTGACTCATGTCCGAGCAGGCCGACCACATTCCGTTGATTGACAGCTCGACTTCTGACATGATCCCGGCGCTGTTTGAGCAGCGCCAGGCTCTCCCGACCGCGCGTTACTTCAGTCGAGACTGACTTCAGGCGGCGTTCGCGGTTTCCGTTCTCGGTTTGTTCAAACTGGATGCGCTCCTTCAGATGAGTGAGAATTTGCACTGTGCTGCTGATCTTGCGACGCAGCTTAGTGATGTCTTCATTGCGCTCTTCGATTTTCTCGGCGAACGTTTGGTTCTCGATTTTCAGCTGTTCAAAATCGATCAGATGAATGCCGCCGGCAAGTTCTTCGCTCTCTCTAAGCGTCTTTTCCAGCATCGATAGCCGTGTTTCGCGCCGCAAGCTCTCCAATCTCGCCTCATTTACCTCCACTTCCTTACTCTTTTCACGCCAAATCAGCGCCTCAACATCCTCCACTCTCATTAGTCTTCCAGTCCGGCTGCTTCGTGACTTGAGCGCCACCACACGGCGCAGCTCGATCACTTTCGCATACTCTTTCGCCACCATCTCCATTTGTTCGCCCACCTGCGCGCGAAAATCAGACAGTCCGAGCAGTCGTCGTTCTTTTTCCTCGGCAATGACGCGTTGTTGCTCTCGAATTCCGAACAGGTACCGAGTGTAGCGCTGCTCCAGTTCGCCCACGTTCTTCTCCACCCGCTCGGCATCGTCAGTTTTGCGACTGAAATGTTCACTGAGCCGTTGTTGTACACGCCGGTTGCGAGATAGGATCTGTCGTTTTTGCAGCAGAAGGCTTCGATGTTGTTGTTCCAGACTAGCGCGTTCAACCAGACGAGTCAGATCACTCTTGCCGTCCACCTGGCTATCCTCCCCAATTGTATCCTCCTCCCCGTCTGTCTCCCCTCCTCTCTCTTCGATTGGGAAGGCTTCACTCTCCTTTGTGGTGGTGGTTTCAACAGAATCACCTCTGACGTTCTCCTCACTGGCCGTTGTTGTCTCTTTTACGACTGCTTCGCTTTCAACCTCCTCCGTGATCTGCTCTGCGCCATCGTCCGTAATATCAACGGGTACTGTATCATGGCGGTCTGGTGGAGGCTCGCTGATAAGCTTTTCAGCATCCACTTCTTCGAGCTGTCTTTCCGTGATGTCCGCGTCAGCAAGTTCTCTTACATGCTCGTCTGCTTGACCAGATCCTTCTAGTTTGCCTTCACTGATAGCAGCATCAGTAGATGGTAGTTTATCTTCTCCTGTTCCTTCTGTGTTTTCTTCCAATTCTACTTCCGCTGCCTCTCCTTTTTTATCTGCTTCGATTGTTCCCTTTGACTTCACGTCTGCCTCTCCCTCGCCGTTGGCTTCAGTGATAGTCCCTCCTGTCTGCACTTCGATGTGTGCCGATTTTGCTTCCATCTGTGGTTCTGCATACTCTTCGGGAGTTCCTCTCTGTCCTTCGAGCTGACTTTTTCCTGAACCTTGTGCTAGTTCTGATTGCCCCTCTATGACATCCTTTCCATCGCCTTCAACCTTAGTATTGCTCTGAACTGTGGTCACTTGCCCTACTGGCGCCTTGTCTTTAGAAGTATCTAAAGCATCTCTCTCTCCCTCAAGAACTTCATGTACTTGTTCAATTGGAAATATACCACTAACTGGGTCTTCTGCTTGGTGAGCCTCGCTCTCACCACTCTCTCTACTAGCATTCATGTGTACTTCAGTCTCACCCGGTTCACTGCTTCCTTCAGCTGGCTCTTTGGGGATCGCTTGCTTCTCTTCAATTGGGGTGGCTTCCTCTTTGATGTCACTTGAATTATGTTGTTCGGCTGCAGCTACGGTCTCACTTTCAAGTCGGCCATCTGCGATCTCTTCCAATTTTGATTCTTCTGCTGCTCCACCAGTCCTATTTTCGGGTGCATCTGTCCGTTCGTTTTCTGGCTGACCATCATTTGAAGGTTCTACTTCTAGTTTTGGCACGCTCACTTCACCTGTAGATCCTTTGAGGCTGGGTTCCTTCGGGACCGTAGCATCCTCCACTGCATCCTTCGGTGTCCCCTTAGAGATAGCGTCAGCCGGAAGGTGGCTATCATCTGCGCTTCCCGGACTTTCTTCAGTTTCTTCCTCCATTTCGGCATCTTCATGTCCTTTCACTAGCGAAGTTCCTTCGCTTTCATCCTCTGGCTCCGTCATGCTACGATTTAAAGAAGATGAGAATGGCGTATTAGATAAAGCCGCCAGGGTGCTTGACATCTAAGGAAAATATGTGCACCAGTTCGGGACGGCTGAGCATCGAAGTCACCTGAGTGTTGCTAACGTGGTTAGAAGGAGTAAAAATGGACGATAACCGAAGCCTTTCTTTAAATAATTTTAAGTGAGGTATTTACTTCATTCACTACCCACCCGCGTAGAGATATTTACTTTGATGTCACCCACTTACTTTTGTCCTGAACAACAAAAGTATGTCTTATATTACTTGCAAGTAATGGTCATAGGTAAACAAAGACTTGAAAGGACAAAGGACAAACTAAGGATGTGGACAAAGGATGTGAAAAGCTGATGCGGTACGTAGACGGTTAGTGGACCTGCGAAGTGTAGGTGTGAAAAATGTAGGTGCACGAAAAAAAACAATGTCACCATGTGCCTACATTTTATCCAAGGTGTGTGTTATCCTATAATACTATGATGAAATAGGCTACCAAGTAGGTATGCAGAATAGATTGTGACGTCTGATGATACAAAGCATTGCATGCACCAAATACTTCTTAAAATACCCATAGAAGTGGCTACAATTTAACTATATTCCTCAGAGACTCACTGTTCGATTTGGCGAGCCATCAGACCCTATAATATTCACATGTAATGCGAAACTATTACGAAAGCGTGCACTGATCCCGAAAATCTACGACACCCTCATCATGAAATTAATTCCTTATGCGCAGAGCCGTGGAAAGGTGAGGAGCAGTAGAAATGGCGAAAAAATATGACTTCGAAGCAGCACATGGCAGTGCCCAGCATGCCTTCAGCCGTGCGAGACCTAAGTGTCGTAGCATAACAACCTACCAAACTAGTCTGAAACCGACTGATGATGAATCGGGTAAAAACAAAGGGTGATAGATCGCGCGGATGAATTGGATGGCGCGAAAACTACGGATGTACATAGAATCGTGCCTTGGGGTATTACTTTATAATAGATGAAGCAATATGTATATAAAATATATAGGCTTATATAAATGGTAGATACAGATGGTACAAAACCTTCACATCAACCATACATTTGATGCCCTGCTGCCAGGTGATCATCGCAATTGTGTACCACGATTGGCCACCTCCATAGGTGTGTCCAATCATTATGTGATAACCGTACGTTCTAGGCACTGGCTTTTTCTTCAAACGTACCCTGAGTACTTACTCACGAGGAAATTTACACACAATGGCTTCGTTTTTGTCTCAATGTTGGATTTTAATCTGGGGTTTGGTACTCTCTTACCAATTATCAAGCATGGCAAAACATACACAACAACATTCAGGGATGGCACGTGTTCGTTTTAAACTTCTAACTAGGACATAATAATCTCGGAAATCGTGAATGCCTTCCATTTTCATCTGATGTAAGCTGACACATCTCTACTTACGTAGTTTATATACGCATAGCCACAGGAGTGTCATCTCGCAAGAAGAAGGGTGTCGATTATACTATCCATGTGCAAAGGTTACACACCTGGAAATCCACAGAATTTGGAACTACTTACAGCCTATTCGCTTTCTGTGAGGAAAAATTATAAATGCGGTCGGAAAGAGTTTTTGGTTTATCAAGCACCACCAAATTACGCGTGAGATGATACCAAAAACGCTTCTAATGAGAAAATTTTGTTTAAATTAGCTATGGCTGAGGGATATCAGGAGACTATCGCATACAAATGCAGAGTCTTCCACTGGAACCGTTATTTTAACTCATTTATTACATAAGCACAAACATGAAGTCGCATGTGAAAACCTGGACGTATTATTGTAAATACTGTCACATTTTAAAAGTTGCCCTAACTTTAGCGATTGTTCCTATCAGTCGGCATCTTGCGGTCAGAATGCCGGCGACATCGCATCGCCGCCATAAAAAAGATTATCGTTGAGCTTGTCGTGCGGAGAAACGTGATGGTGATGCTCTCAAGGCTTCGCATTCTTCAGTCGAGGTTCACACGATAGCCAGTAAGTACTAGTTTTAACAGAATGGGGCCACCTTTCACACGGCGGTGGTCGCCGGGTCCCGGCTGGAGGAGAAGCTCAGTGGACGGATCAGCGCGCTGACAGAGCGACCCTGTTATCTCGAAGCCATAACCCCACGACCCTGGTTCTGGTCAGTGGCAATGGGCGAGCTCCGGAGGACTGCTCCGGCCACGCGGGAGCAGCTGAAGCAGACGGTACAGGAGCTAGCATCGAAGGGGCCCCACGAAGCCGAAACAAGTGAAACGTGCGGTGCGTCACCTACGCTTCCGGGCATCCAAGTGCGAGGAACGACACGTACATCTTGTTGAGATCACATATGTAGGATAGGGTGAGTATGCAAAAATTCGAAAAGCCACTGAATTTTGGCGTGTGTGATTATAAGAGCTTGCGAACATAAAGTATCTATGCGCAGGCATCAATGATGGTTGATGTCGCGGACATCAGTAGGACACCGACTAATTTATTCGGTTGCCATATTTGAGAGAATGCGACTTGGAAGACAACATGGTTTAATTTCAAATATACCATAAGCCATGCATTTTACATTGTTGCACAACTACCGAACACCAAGTAGGTCTTCTTCAGAGCTCTAAAAATTGATGGTTCCGCTACACACCAATTTATGGAAACACGTAATTGCTACATGAAGAGCGAAAAATTATTAAATCACTACGAGTGATCGAAGAACATGTGCCTTATATAAGAAGACTACACTAATAAGAAGACTCTTCTTATTAGTGTAAGAAATATAATAACTTATTAAAACAGATGATTTGTCAATAATATATAAATAATGACATATGGTTGTGTTCATATCTGGAATGTTTTACTTGAAACCCAGAATGACGTTGTGCATCCCAGGAAGGACCTTCAGCTACCTTGGCTGGAGAACATGATGGTTATAAAAAACTATAATTTCCGATATAACCTCGGCTATTTATTTTAAGATGTGCTATGAATAGAGTGATGCCGTAGCTTGTTTGCAGACCTACCTTTGGTTAGTTTTCAGTTGCTTCGATTCAATTAAGCTGACCAGTCGGTTATAATTTGTGTGGATGATTTTCGTCAGCTCTCGGCTTCTCAGAGTTGGTGAGATAGGCAGCAGCTATTGCCTTCGTCCACTGTATTTGCATGTTGTTGTCAAACTTTCGCACTATTCTGTTCCTGAGGCCCAGCGCCAGATCTCTGTTATTCTGTTGTTGCAGGGATTTTTAAAAAGTCTCGTCGTCGATTATGAGCAGCCCTCAAACTTGCGATATGAGCCATCCACCAGTTTTGATGTTTCTAATTCAACCCAATCGCCTAGTGCAAAAAGCGTTCCCCACTGACCATGGTCCAATGGACCATTGGTCCATGTATGGACCTGCTATGCCTCTATCTTCTAAAGGTAGTGGTATACCACTACCTGTGCACTAGGGAACGAGTGATCTGGGGGTAAGATGCTCGTCTCACAATCGAAAGATTGTGGGTTCGAGTCTCACCTGTCGCTACTCTTCGCCCGCGACCAATCGGCGTGAGAGATTGGCGACGCTATATGACTCAACGATCGACGTGTCGTAAAACCAATAACCAACCTACCTGTGCACTACTGCTAGATCCTCGTCAGTGAAGACATTTGTACTTACGATGACACAGAAGACATTTGTACTTACGATGACACAGAAGCTAAGGTTGGCAACATGTTGGCACCTCAAGTGTTGCCATCGAGCGCATTGCTGCTGTGCAGTTGCAGTCGCAGCGTGTGACTGCTGTGTAGTTGCAGTCGCGGCGTGTGGCTGCTGTGCAGGATGCTGTGCAGACTGCGGCTGCTGGTCGGGATATCAGTGTCGCTTTGCCACAACAGATTCTAGACGAGCTAGCTGTGTCAGCTTGAGCAGCAGCAGCAGGCTGGGCGTCAGCACGGAGCAGTGGATCAGCCCCGCGGCGCAGCTTGAGCAGCAGCAGCAGGCTGCACGTCAGCACGGTGCAGTGAATCAGCCCTGCAGCGCAGCTTCGCCGTCTGGTGGGACACGGTGTTTCGCTTGCGGTCAGCTAGGTCATATCCGTGCCGTCTGCCGCCATCGCAACGCTATCGCCATCGGTGCGGCAAGAAGAGCCACATTCGTCCCATGTGCAGTGACAAATCCGTTGCAGTTATGGGGATGCGGTAGCTCAGTCGGTAGGGAGTGGGACCCCTGGTCGTAAGATCGTGGGTTCGGATCCCACAACCGGCGGGATTACTGAGTCCACCCGCGACCAACCGACGTGAGAGGCTAGCGACCCTATGCGATCTAGCAGTCGGATGCGTCGTAAAATAACCCAAGTACCTGCCTACCTACCTACCTACCGGCGCAGTTGTTCACCATTGCACACTTGCGTACAGAGCGACAAATCCGGGAAAGGAGCTGGCGAATCCAGGCGTGTCCAGGGAAACTGACGACTTCCCGGGAGTTTCACTGACAGCTGGGTTCATGCTTGATAGATCAGTTATCGGCAGTCAGTGTAACTGTCTCGCTGATAGGGGATCGTCGATTTCCACCATCTCATATGACGTTCTTGGTAAGCTATGTGACAAGACAACGGATGAGACAACTATGTCTGTCTAAGTCTTGCATCGGCCTGTTCGGAACGACAGTTGTCGACATGGAAGTTAAGCAGTTCAATGGCATATCTCGTGTGCATGCGTCGTCTCATATTGGTGATACCGAGAGCATTCGGGGCAGATACTTTTTTAACAGAATTTCGAGTGTCTGATCCGTGTCGCCTTTAGGCGTTTGGTGTTCCCGTCGTCGGGAGATTAGGTACGGCCGACAGAACATTCCTCGTTGTTTAGGACCCGCTTGGCCCTGGTCATCCAGGTCAGGACGTCTTCTGTCTTTGAGTCGGCCGACAGAGCATTCCTCGTTGTTCAGGACCCGTCCGGCTCTGTTCAGCCAGGTCAGGACGTCTTCTGTCTTTGAGTCGGCCGACAGAGCATTCCTCGTTGTTCAGGACCCGTCCGGCTCTGTTCAGCCAGGTCAGGACGTCTTCTGTATTTGAGTCGGCCGACAGAGCATTCCTCGTTGTTCAGGACCCGTCCGGCTCTGTTCAGCCAGGTCAGGACGTCTTCTGTTTTCGAGTCGGTCGCATCTCCCCCTGACAGGACTGATCCATATCACCCGGTGAAGAGTGTATTATTGAGGATTTTTCCGACGACCCGTCCTTTGAGTCATGGGCGGTGAAACATCGTTCGTTCATGGGGAAGAGCTCATTTTATGCTCAATATTTACCATGTAACATAGGGTTAATGCTAAAAAAATCACAAACATGCAGGTCAACTCTCCACTTCCCTAATACGTAGTCTCTGCTTGAGGGGGCTGCAGTCATGGACGGAAACGAGTTGTTCGATGGATAAATGGTCGTCCAGTCTCGTGGTTAGTGTACACGTGAGGCCTGGTGTTCCCGTATTGATTCATAGCCTGTCTAACGAGTACTAAGCTATTCGCGGGAAGCAGCAGGTGTGCCTGTTGGATTTTGCTTCCAGTGTGTTGAACCTGGGTCTGGGGTAGGCAACGCTCACTCGTTAGATGCTCGTCAGGGCTTCTTTGCTGACGTTGACCGCCTTCAATCTCAGCTGACAGATTCTAAGCGTGGATTGTTCTACATTACGTTATCAAAATATTCACATATATCTGATGGTTGTCGACGGTCGGCCATACAATATTGATCACATACATGTTACCGAGTTGAAATCCTCCTATTAAACAGTCTTCGAGACGGACCCACCACACCTGCAGACTGAAGTGAAAATTTACATTCAACATCTCGTCAGTCGGTGTCCCAGAGGAGGGCGATGAAGCGTCAACCAGTCCGACAGGTCTGATTCGAAAACGGGAAAACCTTTTGGTTGGCATGGTTCCCATTTCCCCGAACCCTAGATCCACCAGGGCTCGAGGTCACGTGCATCTTTTGGAAACCCTAGTGCCACAGCACATCTAGACAACGTAGTGTTAGACCCATTGACCTACCTTCGGTAACGGAAAGGGGACACACGCGCCTCTCCTTGTGGTTGACCACTTCATAAAGTGAGTGGAGATTTACCCGTTGACTGAAGAGGCGACAGAGGTGACGACCAAGCTTGCTGACGACTTCATTGCTAGATTCGATGTGCCAAAATCTCTCCATACTCGTACCAAGGATCAACTTTGGCTCAGTTTTCCGTGAGATGTATCGTCTGCTGAGATTCACAAAGCTGAAGCGACCACTGGAGGGTAGTCCGCTGAGAGCGTCGTCTGCGAGCGAGTTTATCAGATCTTTATCAGATCGGATAAAGTTGGGTGGGGATAACGGGTACCGATTGGATAACGGATTTCCTCTTCAGCTTTTGCCATGGAAGCAAAGTAGTGATTAACAAAGACAAAGACAAAGATAAATTGAGCAAAGTAGTGACATTTTCTTCAGTTTTCTAAACACAACTTTGCATACTAACATGCTTCGAATTGCTGAAGCTGGTAGTTATCTTCTTAATTCTCTGAAATATACTCTGAACTAATCAACAACTACATTATCATACTAATTCTTGCAGGCACTTTGATGTCAAGCACATGCATAAACAGCATGCGCTGGATTCATTTCTGTCTTTTGTCAATGTCTTGCCAGTCGCCATACTTGCATGCAATCCACATGTCCGCAATCACACTGTTTTAAATCAGCTTGTAGATACACTACTAATAATCACGTTCAGCAGCCCACTCATCCCACCTGTAGCTTCATTCTTACCCAGGTAGATGCACATCTATATTCTAATCATGTCTATATGGCACACCCTAGTCAATGCCACAGGTGAAGTGACCCAACTAGAACTGTTAACTTGCGGTCCGATGACAGAATAAAGTCCGCAGTGCTCCGTATGTATTATAGCTGGTGCTGTGCAAGATAGCCAGACTATTGCCTTTCTTGGCATTTTAAGATGTACGTATAAAATACTACAGCCCATGCACACGTAACTGGAATGTGTGAACACAGGGCTATGAGGTACTAATGTGCACGTAAGGGAAGAGAGAGAAGCTAGTGCCATAATTCCAAACTAAGCATATCTATAAAATTGTATCAGCTAGTGTGTCTGCATCCATAAGTATGCTTCGATTGGAAATATCATAGCTGGGAGTTTGCTTTACAGAACTGTATAGATGAACACACTGGTAGTGCCAGCTCACGTGGAAAGCAAATGTTTGGTGCTCACATATCACCGGTTACCTCAAAGTTGTATTGGGGCATGCGACGACTCATGCTTTTGTATTCTGTGTCATTAGCACTAAAGCAAAATATAATCACTAAATACTACTCCTTTTGTATTATTTTTTATGAATGTATAGCTATATATATATATATATATATATATATATATATATATATATATATATATATATATATATATATATATATATATATATACATATGAATATACCCACTAAACTCTTTCGAGGATGTGTTAACGTGGCGCGCTGCTCCAGTCCCCCATGGTGTGAACCATGGTGTGTTAGTATTAGTACCCAGGTGTGAACTGGGAATCTGATTCAGGAGTGAGGGCGAACGTGGCGATAGGTTCGGAGAACGGCTAAGATCAGAACAGATTTACATTTCAGTAGATGGATACGTAATGAATGATGATTTTCGTGCAATATTGCATTTAGTCCCTGCAAACAAATGTGAGTGCTGCTTGATGGTTCCTATCGGATTGGGTGTGGCCGTGAGAGGTAGGTACTACCTAGCTTCTCACCTAGGTAGGCCGATATTATTGTATTTTAAGTTATTCACCAGACAAGTTTAGACACATTTTACCTCGTGAAGCATGCAAAGGCTTTTGATAGGTTTTTCTTGTAATTTGGACAATTGTTCAACAACAAAGCAATTTTTTTTTTTATAAATGTTTCTTTTAACAACAGATTAAGCTCGGTTAGGTAAAGTTAGTCGATTTTTTAAAAACATTGGGGGGGGGGCCGAAGTGCCAACGCATTAGACCCCCCCACACACACAAAAAAAACTAATCGGAGTTAGCCCACTATATTTTCGGATCTGAGAAATTCTGATTTTTATTCGACGATGTGTATGTTTATGTTTATTCAGCATCCTCACCAACGGGGAAAATCGTCCAATAACTGGTGAAGTCACATAATTCAAAGAGCAGTGCTCAGTACATGTCAACATAACAACTCTGAATAAAAGCATGCGACTGCAGTGCCATATAGTGGGCTCGGATCTATCGTCACCGTCACCGTCACCGTTACCCTCCTCCTCACTCCACACACCAACAAACACACACCGGCTTAAATAAAAATACTTCAGCGATCAGATGCAGGCTAAAACACACCGGCATTGATGGAGCATCAGAGCACAACAGACCTGAACAGTGATGACGGTTGGTGAAAGTATTTCCTTGGTGCCTGACATTAGGGAGGGGAATTTTTCCCTTTGGTACGCCACTGCGGCTGCTCGACGTGTTTTTTTTCCGCAGATTGCATGATGGAGAGTAGAATTCGGATAATATTCGGATAATTTGTATCACTTCGAATAATTTTCTTTCGGGACCCATTCTGAATTTTCCGGTGCTCTGGTCGATTCGATGGAGCCTCCTTGTGGTTTTTGTGGTCAAGTCTATTTCATAAGCCCCCTGCAGGCTATTTTTGGAGCCCGTACGTTTCTTCGGGCTCTCGGTGCGTTTTTTTCGGTGCCTCAACAGGTTTCTTTTCCGGCGTCTGACGACTTCTTATTTTGTGGGTCCTTGACGCAATTTTTGCGTCCGCAAGGTGACATTCCGGGTATATATTGGTCCTTGGGAAGCCAGCTGCACCTTGTGGGGCTCCGGCACGACGTTTTGGCTCCAGTGAGATTTTCAAGAGAAGCAGCGTGAATTTTTTTTGGTCTAAGTGCGATTTTTGGGGCCCCGTAGTCAATTGTTTGGATCCCTTGCGGTGGCTACGACACGTTTTTGGGGGCCCAACAAGTTGTGTGGGCTTTTGGAGCCATTGTTCAGATCCCAGATTGATTTTCCGTGTCCGGACTGTTTTTAATTTACCCGGCTTATTTGTTGGGTGATCTCAACGAGACTTTTAGAGCCCCGGTGGGACCTGTCAGGCCTCTAGCGTGATTTTCAGGGGCACGGGTGATAATTCTTAGTACCCCAGTCTCAGCGTGATTTTCAGGAGGCCCCGGCCCGACCGTTAGTGGCCCCCGTCGTGACTTTCTTGAACCCCGGCACGACTTTTTTTGCGGCCCCAACGTGATTTTCAGGGGCCCAGGTGCAAACTTTTGAGGCCCCAGCGTCATTATCGGGGGCCCCTGCGCTACTTTTGGGGGCCCCCCCAATGCCATTTTTCTGAGCGCCGTTGCGATTTTTTGTGGACCGAGTGCAATTTGTATGGAGCATGTCGCATTTTTTTTCCTGAGCTCGGCGGATTCTTGGGGGCCCCACAACCTATCAGGACTGGGAGGGGGGGGGAGGCAACTGCCCACAATGCCCCCTCCCCAATTCGGTGTGTCACTGTGCCATGCAATGATGCAACATAAAAATCCAGGAATAGTTAATCTGTTTCATCACTTACATGCAGTGGAGTCGCCACGAAATTCTCCCAGGGGGGGCAAGGTCGGAAGGGGGCCTCCTGTTCCCCGAAAGGGGGCCTCCATTGTGTTAGGGTCTCATATTGTTTTTAGGCTCTTATACTATGGTTCGAGGATGGGGAACATGATTTCATATTGGTTTTTGTTTGTTCTTGGCATGGTGCATCATTTACCCAAAACGTAATAGCACTAATCATTTTCGCTGAAAACGGGGCCATACCAGGGTATAAATAAGTAATATTTGGATAAATACATAAGTGCCAAAACAAACCATCGTCTCAATGCTTTCTCGAATCTTCCCGCTGGCCTCTAGATTGCAGCGAGCTGGCGGGGCTGGTGCTAAGCATATCTTACAGATATCTCCCATTGATCAACCCACTTTTAAGTCCTCCAAGTCTAACTGAATATAGCTAGATTCATCACTACTGTTATTTATTCCCACCAGCTTGATGTCATAAGCAAAGCTTGAACGACCATTTCTCAGTCCAAGGACGACAATTTCGTAAAGGTGACAACGAGAAGTGGATTGCATTGGTTTTTTTAGCGTAATCTTAGGAATTTGTTTATTTTTATAACATTTGGTGCTGGCTGCAAGGCAACTGTCACACGAGCTAAAATATATCCTCAGCGAATAAATTCACAGCAAGAACAAGCATTGAACACCAATGCATAAATGACAATGCAACAATGCAACAATGTCAGTACATACATAATCCAAGCCTTCAAATTCCACGCCGTCACGCCCATCGTTTTCGCTGTGCTGTACCGTTTTGTAAATGACGTTGAGAAGGTATGGAAGCTGGGAAGCTCTAATCATGCAGGCTGTAATAACAGAAAAGAAGTTTTTTGGAAGAAAATGCATTTAAAAACATCAGTCATTCCATTTCATATGGGGCATGGATGTTGTATTTTATGCTTATGAGGGGTAATTTGTCCCCTCAATGTTGGCTTTTCCCCATGGGCGTATGTTTCGGAAAATTATTGAGGGACCAGTGGAGTGCCTATATTTGCGTCAAGCAGGAGGGGGCAAACGGATTTGCAGGGAGAGGGGGGGGGGGGGCACCTACGACCATTAAAAAGTCCTTGGATTTCGACCGCTATTTTGTCAAAGGGTACATTTCGACATAATATAATTAGTCATCAACTAAATTGTCCTGTGGAGGGGCCTAATCTACCACTATGGTTTCTGATTGGTCGGATTTCAACCCTAACTCCACCACTCAGTTCTAAGGTTTTCTTTTGGTATCCCTTGATAAGTTACCTCACACTGCTGAAATTACACGTATACCACAAACCCGGATCGGTATCCCAAAAAATCAAGCTGGAGCCCTCCAAAAAAGGAGAGATTCCAACAAATAAATGTCCGGGTCAGCAAAAATGGCTCTGTTACACCGAATATTTTTTTCCAGATGCCTTCTAAAATTGCGTATGACACCGAAAAGCATACCGGATCTCGAAAAATCGAGGTGGGATACAAAAACATGGCGTCAGAGGTTCGAAAATCAGGCCTGGATCCGGACTTTAAAAAACCCCAGAAAAGATCCACACAAATCGCGTTGAGCCCAGAAAGCTGGCATTGGGTCTCCGGAACCACGCGCCTGGGCGCGATAAGTCGCACTGGGACCCAGACAAAATCGCACCGAAGCCCCAAAATCATACTGGGGCCCCACAAATGTGCGTCAGAAGCCCCAAATATACACAGCGGGACCCTAAGAGTACAACGGTGCCAGAAAGTACAACTAGCCCTCAAAAGCGCACAGAGTCTGCCAAAAAGCGATAGGGCCTTAAAACATGCGTTGCAGCCCTAAATAAACATACCGGGAGCTCTAAGAAAAATACACTGCAAGCTCGCAAGGCGCACAGGGGCCATGATAACTCACAAGGGTCTGGAAAAGAGGCTGGGGCCACAAAAGGCAACATGGTTCCAAAACGTACAAAACGACCGGGAGCTAGATAAACACATCGGGATCTTCGAAAACGCCCAGACACGTAAAAAATACTCGGTGCACAAAAAAACACAACAAGGCCCTAAAACGAGCAGGGTTTAGAAGATGTATTAGGCCCATAACTTCAAAGTAAAATGTATTACCCACCACTTTAAAATACAAAATTTTACAATTTCAGGCATTCCAGTTCATAACACCCGGTCGCCACGACGGCAACGTCAGTGCACACCCATTTTTCGTATTCGGTGCATTCGCCACACTTCGTGCGATGCTATGGTTTCTGCTAGGCCTTCTGCGTTTTGCTAATTGCTGCCACATGATAGACTTGTGCCATATTTGGCGTGATGGAATGATTCGCATGGGCGTTCGCTTCGAAAAGTCGATTGATTAAATTCGATCATTAGTTTCCTACTTCCCACATTTTCTGGTAGTTATGAAATGCGGTTTCCGCTGAGCTTTGATGCACTTCATATCTTTGCTGCTATCCTCCCAGATTGGATACCGAACCGAGGCCAAGCCTTGGCGTTCTTTTTTGGACTCGTTGCGTCTTTCTTGGTCTATGATTGTGTATTATGGCTCCAATCCATTTTTGTTAGGGGCCTAAAGCATTTTCGAACCCCCTGCTCGTTTTAGGGTTTGTTGAATTTTTGTGCACCGAGTAATTTTTTTGACGTGTCGGCGTTTTCGATGATCCCGATGTGTTTATTTAGCGCCGGTCTTTTTGTTTGCTTTGCAACCATGTTGCCTTTTGCGGCCCCAGCCACCTTTTCAGGCTATTGTGCGTTATCATGACCCCTGTGTGCCTTGAGAGCTTCCGGTGTATTTTTTGGACCTCCCGGTATGTATATCTATGGCTGCAACACATGTGTTAAGGACCTGTCGCTTTTTGTGAGACTGTGCGCTTTGGAGGGTCAGTTGTATTTTCGGCCCCCGTTGTGCTCTTAGGGTCCCGATGTGTTTATTTTGGGCTTCTGACGCACACTTGTGGGGCCCAAGTACAATTTTGGGGCTTCGGTACGATGTTTCTAGGTCCCAGAGTGGCTTATCGCACCCAGGGGCGTGGTTCCGGAGACCCAACCCCAGTTTTCTGGGCTCAATATGATTTTGTGAAACTTTTCTGATTTTTTTTTAAAGTCCGAATCCCGGCCTGATTTCTCGAGCCCTTGGCGCCATGTTTTTGTATCCCACCTCGATTGTTCGAGATCCGGTTTGTTTTTCGGTGCCGTACGCAATTTGTGAAGGCATCTGATAATATGTTCGGTGCTCCAGAGCCATTGTTTTACCTGGGCATTTAGTTGTTGGAATCCATCCTTATTTTGGAGGGCTCCAGCTTGATTTGTGTTTGTGTTTGTGGTCACACTGTGCTTACGTGTGGCCCTAGAGGGCAATTTTTTAGAGCCTCGACGGGACTACCGATGGAAATTGTGGGTCCCAAGCGCGATATTTGGGGAGCCCGGTTCGGGTTTGTGCGATGCGTTGTATTTAGCTGTGGCCCCAACGCGATTTTGGCGGTTCCTGTCGCAATTTTTCGGGCCCCGGAGCGAGTTTTCCGGGGCTCGCCGTATTTATTTGGAGAATTCAGAATTCGCCGTATACGCGAATTCTGGTGGACCGACGCGAATTTTGGTGGCACCAGCGCGATTTTTGAGGCCCCGACATGATTCTTGGGAGCTTATCCCTCTCAGGATGGAGGGGGCATTTGCCCCTTTGATATAGCACTGCGGCCACTGAAGGAGTTTTTTTTTGTCCCAGAGTGACATTCCGGTTAAAATTGATTTCGAGGGCAGCTGCAACTTTTGGGGCCCCGGCGCGACCTTCTGGGCCTCCAGTGTGATTTTCAAGGGCTGCGACTCGACTTTTTTGGGTCCAATGTGATCTTTTGGGCCCCGACGTTATTTTCTTGGATCCCTAGCGCGAGCCATAGCGGCCTCGACACTTTTTGGGGGTCCAATGCGTTTTGGAGGCTTTTGGCGTCATTGTTGGGCCCCAAGAGTGATTATCCATGTCCGGATTGTTCTTCGTTGCTCCGGCTTCATTTGTTTTGGTCCCAATGAGACTGTTGGGGCACGGTACGACCTGTTGTGCCACTGGCATGATTTTCGTGGTCCGGGCGTGAATTTGTGGTACCCCAGGCTCAGCGTAATTTGCGGGGGCCCCGGCCGGATCTTTTGGGACCCATATCGTGATTTTAAAATACCGAGACTCGACTCTTACTACTTCTTAGGGGGTTCTTCTTGCAAATTTTAGGCCTCCTGTCGCGTCGTCTCATTTCCTAGAGCCTTTTTACCGGTTTTCGATGTCTCCTTGTGTGTCCTACCCTCCTCTCCCGTCTTGGAGGGCCTTTCTTTTTAACCTTTCCCCCCCCTTTCCCCCCCTTTTTTTAACTTCCCTTTTGGGTTCTTTTTTAACCCCCCTTCCATACCTTACCCCCCTACCTCTCATTCCCTGGGAACTCTTTCCAGTCTTCGGGTCCTCATTTGGTCCTGGAGACCTACTCCTTCTCGAGTCCGGCAGGTTCCTCATTTCTCTTCTAGAGGCCTTCTTTTTCAAATTAGGGGCCTCCTCTCACGTCTTGGGGGCCTCCTGCTCTGCGTTCTCCTGCACTGCGCTCTGGATTCGATCTTTACCCATCTTAGGGGTGGTCTCTTATCTTCTGGTGGACTCCTCTTCTCTCCCAGGCGCCTCCTCTGCCAAATTACTGGCAACCTTTCCTATCTTTGTGGCCTTGTTATTTCCCGGGGACCTTCTTATCCGTCTTCGAGCCTTCTTTTCCGCTTGGGAGCCATCTCTTGTATCCAATGGCCTTTCTCTCCTATTTTAGGGGCCTCCTCGTTCATCATGGGGTCTCATTTCCAATCTTGTGCCATTCTCTTCCGAATTAGGTGCCTCCTGCCACGTCTCTGGATCATCATTTTCTATCTCGGTGGAACCTCCCCGTTTGGGGCCTGCTTTTGCGTCTCCGAAACCTCATCTCATATCCAATGGCTTCCTTTTCCGTCTTAGGGCCTCCTCTCATATTCTGGGGCCTCCTTTCCGGTGTTGGAGCCTCTTTTGCAATCCTGGTTGCCTCCGTGCCACTTTTGACACTCTCTTGATTTCTAGGGACTCCTACCCTCTCCTAGGTGACTCCTTTTTCAAATTAGGGGCCTCCTCTCACGTCATGGGGGCCTCCTTATCTATGTCTGGAGCCTCATTATCCTCTTAGCAGGGCGCTTTTGCGTCCTAGTCCTAGATTTTATCTTCCAGGTTCCTCCTCTTCCAAAATATGGGCCTCATCTGGTTGGTCTCGGTGGCCTTCTCTCATTCCTGCGGAGACCTTCTTATCCGTCTTGGGGCCCCTATTGCGTCCGGAGAAGTCTCCCCTATCAGGTCTTAATTTTATATTGCAGGGGCATCCTCTTCCGTCTTGGGGGCCTCGTTTTCCAACTTAAGAATATCCTGCCGCCAATCGGAAGCCTTTTCGTCTAACCTGGGTGGCTTCTTGCCCGTCTCGGTGGCATCCTTTCCGTCCTGAGCAGGGTGCTTTTGCGTCCTAGTCCTAGATTTTCTTTTCTTTGGTGAAGCCATTTTCTTTGGTGTTATTTTGCTCAGAAATGGAAAGGATTTGGCATGGAAAGGAAAGGCATTTGCACAGAAAATGAGTGGTCCCATCATCTTAGTCACACTCATAAACATTGCATTGGAAAGATGAATTAAAAGAATTCATAAAACAGCTTAAACCACACATTTATCAAAATAACACCCCGAAAAGAGGATTTGAGCTGGATAATATAGCATAAAAACTAAGGTTCAAAATATATATGACATGTAGCATAGCCTAACCTAATACAGACTAACCCTAGTTTCCACGCAAGGAAACAATTTTTTTTCTCAAAAATTATCAACTTAAAAAATATATAACCTAGCCTAGCCTGACCTGTTTTTCAAGAAATAACAACATTTGAAGAAAAAAAAATGGAAGACACGGCGCAAAAGCTTCCAGACGCAGCCGCCAGAGCGGCCACACATGCGAGTAGGACATGAATTGCTCGCGGGATTAGCTGCGTTGATGCTTTTGGTTTATGAAGGGCGGAAAATTGGAGTGGAAGGAGTTTCTTGAATTTATTTACTTGGTGTGTGTGGGTGAGTGAACCAGTAGCTGAGCTACTAGATTCGCAGGTAGGTAATTTCAACGTCTGGTTCGATCACACCAGGCTTAGATCCAGAAGCTTTCGTGTGGGGAGGGGGTAGCACTCATTTAAATAGTGCGCCATTTCCTTGGAGGTAAGCCATGAGCGGGGGAGGGGGTGCACTCGAGCGCACTGAAGGGTCGCCTATTGGTCCCAACAGGGCGCCTTTTCTTCTTAGAGGGGCGCCATGGCTTTAAAAAAATCCATTCGCAGGGAGTGGGAGGGGATGGGCTCAGATCTTCCCGGAGTGGAGCCTTATTCCGATCGGGAGGGCGCTACTTCTTCATGTGGGTTAGAAAAATGACTCAGTGCCATCCCCCTCCCGAGCACGATTCACGTGAGATTATATCGCCTTGACGGAAAGAGTATCTGATAGAAGAGACCCAGATAAAAGAGTATCTGGCCACTCGTGGTGCTCCTTTGTACGGAATGTGCCATCCCCCGCCCTTTGCATGAGGGATGGGCATGCCCCATTGGTCCCTAGATCTGCCGCTGATGATACCTGTAAATTGTGTGGTCTGGCCATCCAATCCCGCATATCTCCTCAATTTTCACCACCAGTGTCAAGCCGTCTGGCAAGTTGTTTTTAAAATGTGGCCAATGAGGCGCGTGATGGGCATCTATGCATGCAAGGCTCTGATTGCTGCCCAGCAGGTCAAAAAGGCGCCGACACTGCTTCGCCTGCAACAATACAAACATGACGCGTAAGCAAATCATCATTATTCACTAGTTACACAGCAGACAAGGACCAACCCCTTCGATTCACTTCACCTGCAGCTGACAATACGGCTGAAAATCTATTTGGCACCCCGCAATTCTTATATGGCCCATTCCACGACAAATCGACAAGTGAAAGGGGTCGAAATACCACCAGATATTTTATATTTGTATGAGTGTGCTGTTGTCTGATGCGCCGAATCCATCTGTGCCAATTTTTAGAAAGATCAGGTCAACGATCAAGGAGTTACAGTCTCGGAAATTTTGGAGATGTCACCAAACTAGGGTGTCCGTTGAGGTCTTTAACACGCGCACTGGAGGGGGGGGCGAAATCCGCCCACCCCTCCGGTTTTTTGTAAATAACTGCAGATTTTATCGGTCGATATACGCAATTTTCTGCGTACCTGCTTAGACATGACCGGCGCGTCGTTTAAAGCAAGAAAAATGGAAATCGGCGAAATTTTTTTTAAAAGTTATGGGCCACTAAAGTCAAAAAAAATTATAGCACCAGACCACAAAAATCGGCGCTGATGCGGTTCCCGTATATTCGCAAAAGGGAAGTGTTCTTGGCAACACTAGCGACTTTTTATGTATATTGATATGCTATATAGTTTCAAGATCATGTTAGGTCACCGAGGTCAAGTCAGGTCAAGTTCATGACAGGTTAATGGAACCAAACTTGATGAACTGGAATGTTGTCATAAATGCACTACTGTTTGTCATTTGTGCTGTTTGTCATTGCGTTTCCATACTTTATTCATGTACTTCACTCCTTTCTTCACGAAGCCGATTGCTCCGAGCTGCCCAACGGAGCAGTCGGGCGGGCGGCCCGGTTTCGGTAACTGGAACAGGTAACTGACCTGATAAAGTGGTGCTATATAGGTGAACTGAGGTCAAATGTTGGGTCCAGCATCTGCATTGCATCATTAGTAATGTCCAAAACATCATTGATGCCCATTTTGGAGCATTTAAATACAATCACAGCGATCCATAACGATGACAAGCCAAGCCACGCAATACGATAAAATTTTGCAAATTTGAACTCATTTGACCCTGAAGATATTGACCTAAGGTCATACAATTTGCACAGAATAGAGTTCACTACCGTACCCATCCACCCTACGAATTTAGTTCCTCTAGCTTCACTAGGAGCCGAGATCTTAGGGGAGGGGGGAGGGGCGGAATCCGCCCCCCCTCCAGTGCGCGTAATTTTCAGAGGCCCTCCAGGGCGCGTGTTAACTCAATGAAGAACAATCTGAATTGTGCAAACGTATATATCGCTGTGCTTACATTGACTCACTGCATCTTTTGGCTATTTCGAAATTTCCGTTTACGGTGTAATTGAAATCGTGACATCGTGACCTAAAGTCACGTGACCTATTTTACCTTTCGGTACAGTCATATTGCGATTTGAAAAAGTGCTGAAATGAAGTTCGATATCTTATATTTCGAAGCATTTTTTTCTAAAAAATATGGTTTTGCTCCTAAAACTCTACAAATCCGTTGAAAATTAGGCATGCATGGTTGTTTTTATGGTAGTTTATCGTGGTCGGTATGAATATGTATTTAGAACGGTATATTACTGAAATACAAGGTTTTTGACGTTCGAGGCACGTGATTGGATGATAATGTTAGTCATCTGATCTTGAATGTTCTGTTGCACAAGTGTTCTAACTCGTGAGGTAAAGGGTTGAGCAAAATGGCAGGAATGTCTCCAAATTGTGGTAGTATATAATTTATGAGTTATACCTTGCCATGAATTACAAGGGGAGAGAAACATCCACAACATAGCAATCACAATCCGATAACCGAGAAACCATTCGCACATTCATTTATTGCCTCGCGAAAATAAAAATATGCGAATGTAGTGAAATATCAGAAGGGCACATACAAGGGGTGCCGCCGTGTTTGGGTGCCCAGTGCTCACTGCTCACTCTCGCTGACCGTGCTGCCTGTGAAGCGAGGAAATTTCTGAGGGTGTCGGATGTATCTTTACGGTAAAGGTAAAGATATTTTATGAGTCGGACCAGATCAGCCGGATGTGTCTCGGCAAGACCGACCGTGTCACGGTGCGACATGTTGATGGAACGAAAAGTCGAGTTCAGAAAAGGCTTGCTTTGGAAACTTAGTGTGATATATGATACACAAGCAGAACTCTGAAAAAAACCTCGCACCGGCTTCTTAAACTTTGCTGTGAAGTGAAGGTTATTTAGCTCCAGATGATGACATGGATAATGAGATTAGGTACAGTGGATGAGAAAGCATCGCTGTACACTCGCAGAAATAGTCTAGACCAAAGAGAAAAGCATGCGATATTTGAGCCAACAAACCGTGAAGCTAACCAGATACTACTTTGTAGCTGACAAACATGGTCAGCACTTCACCTACGCAAAGGCAAGGAGGGCGAAGTGATTGTGTAGTACGATTTCGCTGAAAATTATTCACTTGTGGTGCAGGATGCAGCTCAAGTGAATAATTTTGCAGCTTAGGTGAAAAAAAAACACCGTACACTGGGATGCGTCCCAGTGTACGGTGCACTCGTGTGTAGTGTACTGGCGTGAGGACGAGGTACTGTGTCATCAGAGCTACTGCTGTATCTCCGACGACGCAAAGCACAACACCAACATGGTGTATGCGTTCCTGCAACGGCTTATCGCAGAAATTCGGACCGCAGTGCCTGACCTAAAAAAACATATTTATTTCACAGACGGCAGTATACGAATAAGCATGACTTCGTCAATGTGTGTCACCATCAGACAGATTTTGGGGTATCCTGTGACTGACTTTTGTCACATCTCATGCCAAGGGCGCTTGCGACGGCATCGGGGGACAGCCAAGCGTGACGCAACGTAAGAGAGCCTCAAGCGCCCGCTTGACAACCAGATACTGACGGCAGAGGACATGTTTGAGTGTCTGTCGCACAAGCTAGCCAACTGCATCAAATTCGTTTTGTATCAAAGCAGAAGGCAATGGACGTCACGACCCACCTCACCGAGCGCTTCTCGAAAGCCATCACGGTGAAGGAATCGCAGGGGTACCACAAGTTCGCACCAGTGACCCACAGCACCGTAATAGTTCATGAATTGCTTACCGATGCGGTGTTGTACTTTGCGTCGTCGGAGATACAGCAGTAGCTCCGATGACACAGTACCTCGTCCTCACGCCAGTACACTACACACGAGTGCACCGTACACTGGGACGCATCCCAGTGTACGGTGTTTGTTTGTATTCACTTAAGCTGCAAAATTATTCACTTGAGCTGCATCCTGCACCACAGGTGAATAATTTTCAACGAAATCATACTAAACAATCACTTCGCCCTTCTTGTTAAGGGCAGTTGGGTGAAGTGAGACGCGTTAGTGTGCGCGCTCATACGGAGCGTGTTGATTAATATTATCGTAGGGACAGATCATCAGTCTGAACTGGTATTCTGACAAGGTATGGGATGATCTGCATATCTGTAGATCATTACATTGCATTGCATTATAATACTGTACTGCAACACCTTATTGTATTGCATTGCATTCCATTATGTAATTATGTTACTTTATTTCATTACACCGACGTAGATGGCTCACGATCCAATGCGATTAATTTCAGGTTCGGCAAGTGTCAATGGATGCGGCCCCGCCAAATTTGTTATCAAGCAGTTCAAGATGAATGCGATTACTCAGTCAATGAGGTTCATCTTTTGGTTTCCAGAATGTGGGGTTTCAAAGGCCAGAAGGTCGATATTACAATGATTGGCGGTGATTAAAACACTGCAGTGTTGTCGGTGAAATATGATCGTACATTTTTGGTATGCTGACATTCGGCAGAAATATATTGCATAAGGTGAAAACATTTATATTGCTTTTCTTCTTACAAATGACGATCTAGAATTTCACAAATCACCCATCGTCACGTCTGAATTTCCAAAATAGGATTGTGACTGTCTCGAAGGTCAAACTAGGTCACATTATCTTAGGTCACAAACTCACGATTGCAAAAAAAACGCGTGAACAAAACTTTAGAAATTGACACAAGATGCAGTGGATCATGACGAGTAAAGCGATGCATAGCTTCGTGCAATTCGTGTTGCTCTTCATTGAGTTCCAGGTCTCTAAAGACTTAGGTGGCCTCTTAAAAATATCCGATGATATAACTCCTTAACCCTTGCTCCGATCTTTCCCAAAATTGCGCAGCTGGATTATAGAGACAAACTAACCCTATATAAGTATTTTTATCGATATATAGAGTGTAATTTGGGCCCTTCAATTGTCGATTTGTCGTGGAATGGGCCACCTACCACAATTCGGAGACATTTATGCCATTTGTTTAACCCTTGACCTCACAATGAGTTAGAACACTTGTGCAACCCAACGCTCAAGATCAGATGGCTAACATTCTCATCCCACCTGGTGCCACGGACATCAAAAAGCTTGTAATTCAGTAATATACTGTTCTAAACAAATATTAAAACAGGCCACGATAAACTAGCGCAAAAACAACCATGCATGCCTAATTTTGAATATATATAGATTTTTAGGGTCAAAGCCCTATTTTTGTTCATTTTTGCTTCGAAAGATAAGCTATCGAACTTCATTTCTGCATTTTTTCCTCAAATCGCATTGTGACTGTCCCGATAGTTAAGGTAGGTGACGTGACCTTGGGTCACGATGTCACGATTTCAAATTGCCCGTAAACGAAAATTCCGAAAGAGCGAAAGGATGCAGTGGATTATTATGAATTCACCTATATGTACTTTTGTACAATTCTGATTGTTCTTCATTGCATTAAGGACCTCAAATGACATCATTGTTTGGTGACATCTCAGAAATGCTCAAGGCTGTAACTCCTTGACCGTTAATCTGATATTTATCAAAAGGACACAGCTGGACTTGGCGCATCAGATAACCCAACACAAATATTTGCATCACAATATAAATTATTTGGTGTTCGTAATCCATTTGTCGTGGAATGGGCCATATTTGCAAACGGATTTCGATGTTGTGTTGCATAGGATGCGCTTATCGATGTTTAACAAAGTCACAGGATTGAATTAGAATATCGCGGACCATTTATGAGATAGCGTATTAAAAACAGGAGAAGTAGGTGGATCCCCCCCCCCCCACTCCTTCGGTGCGCGTGTGAAACAGCCACATCTTATACCTACATAATCCTGAAGCACTTTGTCCCCCCCCCCCCCCCTGCTCCAATAATTTTCATAAAACGACACCTAAATATATATATATATATATATAGTATATATACACGTGTAGATAGGAGTGTTGTTTTGTATACTTTTGGAGCGGCATATGCCCCCCCCCCCAATGTTTAATTTTGCCCCTCCAATAGTGACTTTGCTCCAAACTTGGTGCTGTCTCCTTGGATTCCAGGCACCCGAAACGCACAATCCGTCTGCGTCGGCTAGAGGTCTGTCTTCTCCGGAAAAAAGAGAAAACTGATAGCCTGAACGCGGCCAGCTGCTGGCTTGCAAGTGCAGGAATCAGGAGAGGATACAAGGGGGAGGGAACTGGGGGTATGTGCCTCCCTCCCGTGGAAGGTGGCTGATCCTCCGGCCGGAAAAAGGCCTGAGTGAACCCCTATATTTTATTTCCAACTCAGGAGCGCCCCCCCCTGAGAGAAAAAGGCGCCTCTGCAGTGTGCTCGAATTGACTCCTCTCGAATTTTTCTACCAGAGGCTCCCCTCGGAAGGAAAAAACACTCCTCCAAGCAGGAGCGGGTTCAGAAATTGTCATGAGGGGAACTTTGTCTCTGTGGGGGGGGGGCTCTAACTGAAGAAAAAAGAAACGAGGAATGGGGTGTACTCGGGCCTTCCCGGAGGGGCGTCTGTACCTTCCAAGGTGGGCCTCTGACTGGGAAAAAAATCGAGGGGGTTCACTCAAACACATTGGGTGGGGGCCTGTTCCTTCCAAGGAACGCCCCTGGCAGAATAATTCAACGGTGATGCACTCGAACACACTGAAATGGCGCCTTTTCCCCTGAGAGGAGCGCTTCTGGGTAAAAAATTCGTTGGGGATGCACTCGAGCTTTCCCGGAGTGGAGCATTTTCCCGGCCGAAGGGGCGCCAATTTCCATGGGGCACATGCCTTCAGTGTCACCCCTATATCAGCTACTGCCTCCATGTACTTTGCAGTGGTGCCCCTCCGAAGAAATGGCGGCCTTCAGACAAGTGCCCCCGTGACAATTCCTGAATGCGCTCCTGGCAGGAGTCCACGGAGCTGGCAGGGCCGCCGCGACGCGGACGTTAAGATGTTGGGTTTTGCATTTTTTTTTCTTCGGTACATCCTCGTCTTTTTCCGGGGTCCTCTTCTCGTCTCTTCATAATGGGGAATAATTATGTTCCGATATATCTTTGGCTACATGTATGCTACGATACCTTATTTTATATTTTACGTGACTTGTACTATAACGACTACTTTGCCTGCCTATTTGGCAGGCATGTACCTACATGGGGAGTGGCGACGCATAGGTATTTTACCATAGAAGACATATAGGACATATAAAATGGAGAGACACCAGAAATGGATGCTTCTTTGAACAGATACAGAGAACCGAAAGTAGCACAAAAGCAGCAGAATATGGCACATGCAGTGCAATTAGTATACGACATATTAGAGCCATCTTCATTCTATGACATCAGCGAATCAGACAGCCAAACAGAGAGTGGTGCACATTTGATGCCTTGTACTGTACTTACCTGCTGTTATTCCGGCCTTCTTATTCGCAGATCACGTTTGCTCGCATGTGGCCTGGTTTTGTTCCCAACATTACTTTTTCTCCTGTCCATGTGTACCGGCTTCTTTTCCTAGTTAGTTGTGCAGTCTCACACCCTCAGTACGATTTCAAGGTTGATAGTCCACGTAGCAAGTGTGCGTCTGTGATAATACAGGCAGCAAGTATGCATCTGAAAAAGTTTTCGCTTGACGTTGGTGACGAGGGCCCAATTCCATATCGACAGCATTTGTTCTGTTTCTTCAGTTTAGAAATGCTACGATACATCGATCGAGATCCCTTTTACATCGCTCATGATGGCTGCTTTATTCCACCCCATGCAAACACTTACTAATAGAGCACTGATACTGGTAACGAGGTTGAGGTTACAGTAGTGTAATGTGATCGGTTACATGGGTGTGACATGGTCACCCACATGCATTTGTACATCCCGGTGTTGCAGCCTGGCTGTTAGTGGGAGACCGCGGCAGATGAAAAATGACGGTCGCGTTCCTAAATACTTCCGAATTGTGTGTTATGTGCCCTGAGATTATAAAAAGCAGATGTGTTGTATTATTTTCTTGATCAGGGAATTTTCCAACAACCATCACACCTTCATATTTTCATGACAAGTCACTAGAATGTGAAGGTCAGAAGGGCCTGATTTGATTTAAATTGTCAGATATCGTCATACTTAGCACGTATTCTTCTACAGACGATTCTCGGGCAGCGTTCACCTTATGTGTTTACACTGTGAGGGAGCGTTGCGAGTGAGCGCAGTGATACAAATGCTAAAACCCACTTGGTCTTTCTTGCTTGAATTTTGAGGATATCTGGAACTCGGCCTCTTTTCAGATGATATTGGTATTAGATGAACTAAAGTGAAAACGATGCGTTAGGTATATTTAACTGGCCGGTTTAATTGATAAGGATAATTATTGTCATTATTTTCACCATCAAGAAAGAACACTTGATTATGGCCACAAATTGATCAAAAAGCTACAAATACTAACTCAACCTTTTATATTCAATGTCCGAACGAGTCCGCTCCACTATCTCAGTCTGTGTAATGCATGTTGGTATGACCAGAGCTCTGATTCCCAACCTGGGTGTATTTCTGGGTGTATTGCTCACAAATATTAATGTTAATAATATATTAATAGTTTGCCATCACGCATGTGTGTGTGTGGGCTCGTAGATTGTCAGGTAGCTTTGCTCGCTGATGAGCAACGGAGGAAACGTGGCTAGTGAACTCTTGCGCTCAGATAGAACGGAACATTACGAAAATTGCATTCGCTGTTCTTTTGTCGTGCTTTCAATTGAGTCGAACAATGTCCTACCCCTGAAGTGATAACCTGGTGTTCTCACCTATAGTTGTGTTTTTATCTATATCTTGAGCATCACATCAATTGCAAATTCTTCCTATCAGCAGATTAAGTGGCCTAAATCTAGCATGCAAACATAATTGAGGACAGGGTCGAATAACACGCGCTCCGGAGGGCCTCTCACATACCGCGTATTAGAGAGGGGGAAGGATTCGACTCCCTGACCTTAAGATTTCGGAAACTACTGAAGCTATATGCTCAAAATTTCGAGAGTAGATTACGGATGTTGTGAACTCACTTCAGTACAAATTTCATGACCCTAAATCAACGCCTACAAGGTTAAATGACGTCGAGTTCGGCCACCACACCGCGCCGTCGTTCCCGCACCGAAGAAGCCTTCGTGACCTTGAACACTCAGCAGCCGCCGCCCGGTCGGTCGATTTGGCATCCCGCAGTTCATATATCTGCTAACGGATTTCGGTTTTTGTTCCAAGGATGCGCTCATCAATTTTTAACAAAGTAACAAGATTGCATTACAATATCGCCGACCGTTTATGAGATAACGCGAAAAACAGGAGAAGAGGGCGCATTTCGTCCCCCCCCCCCCCCCCCCCGGTGCGCGTGTTAAACAGGCCCATCTTATGCCTACATCAATCCTGTGGCAATGATTATGTGGCAATCCCCCCTCCCCAAAAATTTTTCATAAAACTACACCTATGCGTATATATAGAGATAAATGGAGATAGGTGAATATAGGTGGATATATATATATAGGCAGATGATTATATTTATGTATGTATATATATATATATGATATATATTTAATATATATATATATATATATATATATATATATATATATATATATATATCATCAAAATCACACGATGACCTTTCCTCGATGATTATAAAAAATAGTCGAAAGTTACTTAGATGGTGTATATTCGGGTACAACCCTTCGTCAAACCACAAACAAATAAGCAATTCCAACTAACGGTCGAATTCTCACTGCCATATTTCCACTATTTATATGGCAGTGAGTTTATTTATGCCATATTGCCATATTGCCACTATTTCCTTTACTTTACAAAGTATGTTTTCATCGATGTAGGGCAGAGTTAAAAAGCCATCATCTTGATCATGCCATGTGCGTCGATGCCTGGAAATCCTAGTGTGCTGGCGGTTTTTGCTTTCTTTCACTTCCCGGAAAAGCCTAGATAGTAATTTTCTGGGGTAACCATTGTCCAAAAGTAAAGTCCAGATTTTGTCAATACTCCGTTTTTCTTTCTCTGAATTGGAAGAGTTGTTAATGGCCCTGTGGAAGCTGTTCCTAGCAATGTTATGCTTGGTCGAGGTGGGATGTGTAGAGGTGTAATGTAAGATAATGCCAGAGTTGGTCGGTTTGATGTAAAGTTTGAACTCTAACTTAGTGCGCCCTTCAGCATTTTCGACGTTGACCAAAGTATCTAGGAAGGGTACGCCGGCGCCACGCCCTGAGTGCTCCATAGTGAACTTGATGTTCGGGTGTTGTGAATTCAGAATTTCTAGGAATCCTACCAGGGCATGCTCTCCGTGTGTCCATAGTCCTGCGTGGTCATCAATGTATCTAAATAGGAACTTGGGCTTTTCTGCGACATTGTCCGAAACATTTTGATCCAGCCTGTCCAAAAAAAATGATAGCTAGTGCAGGTGCACACGGGTTTCCCATTGCTAATCCCTGTTTTTGCCTGTAGAAGCCGTCACCGAAAGAGAAAACGTTGTCATAAAGACACTGTGTAAGTAGGGTGCATACGTCGTCTATTGTTAAGCCAAAAGTAGTTACGTCCCGGATGTAATCTTGGAGTTTCTCACGTACAGCATCTATAGCTTCAGATATCGGAATACTGCCGTACAGATTTACAACGTCTATGCTGAAAAATATCGCATTATCCGGAATGCCCTCAGAATTCATGTGACTGGAAGTACGTTTGAGAAAATCATTGGTACCCCACAGATGAGTTGGCACAAACCTTAGTAATTGATGTAGGATTTGTTAAAGCAAACAGGAAGTTTTTTCCTCTCCTTTTACTTTCCTTCTACTTCTACTCTACCATCTACTTTTGCATTGGATGGAGGTGGATATCTTTTCCCAACTTCTGGAAATCTGATTTCCAGACGTTGGGAAAGGATATCCACCTTCATCCAATGCAAAAGTAGGTCAACTTAGGAAGCTTAGAGCTGATATTGTACGGACTTACAAAAAACACAAGGCAGGTACTGACAACGTGGCACCAGATGAAATCCATTCACTTTATAGCTTGAAGACTAATGACGCCATTGTCGTGAAGCAAAACGACAAATATAAAGGTTTTGTTGTTCTGGATAAAACTGAGTATGTAAGCAAGGTCAAATGTGTCCTGAATAATGAGGATAATTATGAGAGACTATCCAGGGACCCGGTACCGAGGGTATAAGCTAAAACAAAAAGAACCATTAAAGCAGTTGCGAAGGGCAAACTAACGGAAGAAAAAATCAAAGAACTCACCCCTATGCATAGCAGAACACCTGTTTTCTACGGCTTACCAAAAGACCACAAACGTTCTGTACCTATTAGACCAGTGATCTCAGCATGTGGCGGTCCAACAGAAAAAAAAACTTCCTGTTTGCTTGAAAATATCCTACATCAATTACTAAGGTTTGTGCCAACTCGTCTGTGGGATACCAATGATTTTCCCAAACGTACTTCCAGTCGCATGAATTCTGAGGGCATTCCGGATAATGCGATATTTTTCAGCATAGACGTAACTCTGTACGGCAGTATTCCGATGTCTGAAGCCATAGATGCTGTACGTGAGAAACTCCAAGATTACATCCGGGACGTAACTACTTTTGGCTTAACAATAGACGACGTATGCACCCTACTTACACAGTGTCTTAATGACAACGTTTTCTCTTTCGGTGACGGCTTCTACAGGCAAAAACAGGGATTAGCAATGGGAAACCCGTGTGCACCTGCACTAGCTATCATTTTTTTTTTGGACAGGCTGGAGCAAAATGTTTTGGACAATGTCGCAGAAAGGCCCAAGTTCCTATTTGGATACATTGATGACCACGCAGGACTATGGACACACGGAGAGCAGGCCCTGGTAGGATTCCTAGAAATTCTGAATTCACAACACCCGAACATCAAGTTCACTATGGAGCACTCAGGGCGTGGCGCCGGCGTACCCTTCCTAGATACTTTGGTCAACGTCGAAAATGCTGAAGGGCGCACTAAGTTAGAGTTCAAACTTTACATCAAACCGACCAACTCTGGCATTATCTTACATTACACCTCTGCACATCTCACCTCGACCAAGCATAACATTGCTAGGAACAGCTTCCACAGGGCCATTAACAACTCTTCCAATTCAGAGAAAGAAAAACGGAGTATTGACAAAATCTGGACTTTACTTTTGGACAATGGTTACCCCAGAAAATTACTATCTAGGCTTTTGCGGGAAGTGAAAGAAAGCAAAAACCGCCAGCACACTAGGATTTCCAGGCATCGACGCACATGGCATGATCAAGATGATGGCTTTTTAACTCTGCCCTACATCGATGAAAACATACTTTGTAAAGTAAAGGAAATAGTGAGAAAGTCTGGCCTAAAAGCGAAAATAGCTTGGAAAAACGACAGCAAATTGCGCACTTCTTTGGTTCATTCAGCCTTCACTAAGCCAGGTGCCCAGGAGGACTGCGTTGCCACACCTGTAGGTCAGGTTTCAAAGGAGACTGCACCCAAACAAACGTAGTATACAAAATGTCTTGCAAGCTGTGTCGGTCTACATACATAGGGGAAACAAAACGCCCAGTCCGACTCAGATTCAACGAACACATTCGGGACATGTTAAATCAAACAGTCGACACCCCTTTTGGAGACCACTTCAGAAACGCCCACACACAGGATCACCATACATCTATTCATTTGTACCTTCGGATACTATTAAAAGCGAAAGACCACGTGGATCGGAAGATCGCTGAGTCATTGCTTATTAAGGAACATAAACCGGACCTAAACTCGAACACAACCTCTTGGCGATATTGTGATACAATTAGTCGTTAGGCATGTATCAACAGTGTGTGTATACCGTGCATGTCAAGTATGTTATGTGCCAGGAACGGGATGTGCGTGTGCCGATTGTGGTAGCTTCGGAATTGTTTTTTTTCTTCTCCGTCCTGGTGCAGAAATGCAGGGTGTTTACCAAAAAAAGAAGAAAAAAGCGGATAGATGCGATAGACATGGAAGGAGGAGCCCCCTCCCCCCCCCCCCCCCAATGACTAGTTTACTTTAGTTAACTTTAGTGCTTTCTATAAATATTTTTACAGTAGGCACCGCCGTATGTGAACAATGTATCCAAATGTGCAAAAATGTATGTCTTGTTTTGTACGTATTGAAGGCGTCTCCGGAATCAAAAAGCCTGTGCCTAGCAAGGCACGACATCGACATAGATAAAAAAAATATGGCAGTGAGAATTCGACCGTTAGTTGGAATTGCTTATTTTTTGTGGTTTGACGAAGTGTTGTACCGGAATATACACCATCTAAGTAACTTTCGACTATTTTTTATAATCATCGAGGAAAGGTCATCGTGTGATTTTGATGAACTAATGTGTTCCTCGCCAGAGCGTTAAATGATTTATATATATATATATATATATATATATATATATATATATATATATATATATATATATATATATATATAATATATTATATATATATATATATAATATATATAATATATATATATGTGTGTGTGTGTGTGTGTATCACGTTAAATGGGAGGCGTCAGTGACGCGCAATACTGACATTGACGGTAGCCGTGGAGGTGGTGGGGAAATATTGGACCGCACCAACAACTCCGCTATTTATCGACAAGGTTGGACAATATCTGCGAGGAAACGTTAATCCGTAGCGCTGAATATCAATCCGTTGAGCTACTTTCTTCTGTCCTTCCTATGACAAGGATAACCGAGGTCAAACACGAACGATGTGTTCTTTGGTGTCGTAGTACTTCAATGGGATGCTATGCATTTTTGCGAACAGAAGGTCGTAATAATGAATAAAGTTAGTTTTGTACCAATGCCATTGAACCCTAGGCGTCCCCTCGCCAGATCACAGATCCGCTGGTTCTCAGTGACGTCGTTTCCGGCCGACTCGCATCGCTTTGTGCTTAATCGATGCGCAGAATCTTGGTGAACAGCTACCGAATGTTGCACGCCCCGACACCGCGCGGTTCCGCAGTGAGCGCCAAAAACCTCGCCGTACCTTTTGAAAAACCTTTGCAACCCCTCTCACAACCGAGGCGTGGCTCATCCCGCGACTGTAGTACCCCAGTTGTGCGGGAAATATGTTGAAAATACCACTTTTTGAGCTGCGACACAACGTCCGTTCCAATCGTTATCAACATCCTAACCCGAAGAACCCTTATTTAATGAAATACAACATCGTCGCGTAATTGGAAGCAAACGCTTCTGGTTACCTGTCTATGGTACATAAGTGATAGAGTCTACATCCTCCTCATTTTTCTTCTACATATGCATAACTGAATAATTATTTCGGGAAAAACTGCTGCAATGTCCGAGGGCATTCGCCTTGCCCGCCTTGTGGTTATTCCTGAGTAACTCCGTAATTAATGCAAACGGGCAACCGAGACTTTGGATACCTATACATGAGTATGAATGACACCTTGCCACAAAACTTCCAGTCACTTAAAGATCACGTGACTAGCGTCACAAGCGAAATTACACCTGCCGCATCGGCCTGCGAACCATACCTTAGGAGCAGATTTTGCATGCTTTCAGCTACTCAGGGCACTCCGATCTTTGATGTATTCTATCTGGTCATGCATGGCCATGATGCCTGACAATGCATGATATTAGCAAAATAAGTGCTAAGTAATGATAAGTTATTTATCACATTAGTGGTCGACTTCACTCATGACGTGATTACCACGGTATGAACCAAAGGCTGGTTTCCTATGGGGAACCAATATATTTCCTTTATGCAAGGTTTGGCAAGATGCTGGGATAAACTGGTTAATACCGGAGAAACACATTTTCTGTCAAGACGTATCAAACTTCTGCAATAACAGGTTTGTGATTCTGTATCAGGAGCTCCGCCGGATCCCAAAGAAATAAGCCGATTGTGGTCTGCTGCAGGATGACTAGCCCTTTAGTCAGTAAATCTATTTTACCGGCTAATACCACTGACATGGCAGAAAAGAAGCATTTGCCAGCATTGCTCCAACCCTGCTCTTTTTGCCAAAACACCCATGTAGGCGCGTGGAAAAATATGTGGCCTCTCCATATTTTTTAGTTCACGAGACATCTGAGGAAAACCGAATGGGGAGAGAATAATGCCCCTTGGCACTCGTAGTATTCGGAGGACATCTGGCATTCCCGACTTAACATACGGCAGATAGATCCGGAAGATCGCACGGAATCTAGACATTAACGAATCCTGTCCGATCTTAAATCCGGTGCACGGTGCATAACATATGCGTACCCCTAAAATCAATTCATTCTCCATAGCTGGCCATTCATGAGAATGGGACTCCCACTGGTGTTGCAATGGAAGAAAACATGCACCATACCCATGCCGCAACACAAAACACACGCTGACCACAAAGTGAAAAATTATCTTAGAAATGGAATTATCGGTAAAGTGATGGCAATCACATGATATAAAGATAGGCCCATGATCATCTTTACATCCTATGCCTCGCAGGTATGCAAATAGCCATGCAATTGTAGAACAAGTTCTTACAAAAGAAACCAAATATAATCATATGTGCATTACAATACTAATTGCATGTACAAATTTGGTTAAATATTGAATCTTGGTAAACAATAATGATGATGATGTAAAACAATAAGAATGAATAAAATAATAATGATTCAACTTATGCATAATATGTAAAGATACACTTCATGGGATTGGTGTTGGGATTTGCACTCTTTGGTAAATGGGCTTTAGGATCCATCGACCATGTTCATCATATAGTTGGATTTGCACTCTAATTTCGGTTTATCCCTCATCCTATCCCTCATCGCCAACGCATCCGTCGATCAACCATTGGGCCGGTCAGACCTAAGCAAGTAGTAGGGCAAGGGTCGCATCTTGAGCTGACAGCTGCTCACTTCCAGTGCGCACAATAGGTGCGCCAGGTTGGCGAAAACAATGGAATGATGAACGCGAAACAGCCAATCAATGTAGTGAAGAATGGTTTCTTCCGATCGAAATTCAACGACATTTTCACTTTTTGATCCTCACCAGGAATACCTTGACGGTTCAAAAGACACAGAGGCGCACTCAAAAGGATGATGGCCCTAAACCAGACCTGTCTTTATCGTATGTGGCTTTGAAACAGTTCCGTTTCGTTTGGCATTTGCAGTGGCTTTAGATTATTCCTGGGTGCCATACCAAGCACCAATTCATTGCAAAGAATACCGGCGAAACCCAACAGCTTGAAGCACTCTTGCCACAGGCCATTCAACAAATCTGGTCCACCATGGAAAACATTTGCCTTGCTTTGGCATGCTAAATGCATGTTGGATGTTACTCAATACAAATTGGTAAAATGTGCAGCGCTAAGAGAGGAAAATATTTGACTTTCTACAAGACCTTAAAAACCTGTTAGAGGCATTGTCTCCTATGTCATGTACTGTACATGTCAGAAGGAGAAGCTTTACCTTCTTTCCTCATGTCAGATGGTGGTAGATTGGTGTTTTAGAGCGCGTCGATTACGTCGGCTACTTTTCACCAACTTCACCACGCTGGAAGGATTTAATGAAGGTACAACAGAGCATATACATTTATATATAACACAAGAGGCTTAAGAAAATAAAAAGGAAACAGCTGCATGGTATACAATCCTAAATGGATGCTGCTTACCGCTATTATACCCAATGCCCATGCTCATTACAACAATTTTATTTAAATACTTCAAAAACTGCCACGATCAAGAGCGATTTCTAATATATTTGATCCCGACTACTGCTTATGATCAGTACACTGAACTTACTGGATCTCGTCATGATAAATATGATCCCGACTACTCCTTATGATCAGTACACTGAACTTACTGGATTTCGTCATGATAAATATGATCCCGACTACTCCTTATGATCAGTACACTGAACTTACTGGATCTCGTCATGATAAATATGATCCCGACTACTCCTTATGATCAGTACACTGAACTTACTGGATCTCGTCATGATCAATATGCCTGTGCTTGGTACTGCTTGATAAGTTATCAGGTTCTGAAATACAGAGATCCTGATGCTTGACCAGTTATCAGCCTCTGTCTCCTGACGTTCTTTCCATGACTAATGTTGGCCACCTCTGCACCTTGGGCTGAAACTGCAAGCAATGCTGCAACAAATAAATGCAATGATATTGCAGTGCCTTGTCACGGAACTCATCCATGTATGACAATCTTACTGAGCGAGATCAATACGCATCTATTGTTGTGAATGCAATTTAAAATATCGAACCTGCGAAACCACTGCACATCATAGCCTGACATGCACACATTAAAAATATTTATTACATATACATGTGAGACAGTTAAGTGTTGACAACTATGGTGATGAAAACAAAAATATGCATAGTGGCATCAGAATTCGCAGCAATTCATGAAAAGAGACATAAATAGGAAAACACTCGACGGCAAAAAAAAATCGAACTGGATACAAAGAAAGAAAATACTTTAATAATATTCGACATATTTAACAATGGTCTGTCTGCTGAGGTCGTTCTCGTAGCAAACTATTAGGCCAACGGAGAAACAGGACAGATATTACAAGCGGTCAATATATACATACACACACAGACATATATATATATATATATATATATATATATATATATATATATATATATATATATATATTATTTGGGTGGGAAAAGATCTGATCGAAAAGTTCATGCGCAAAAGATTCTTAGGTTGGATCCGGTTGCTCAGTTAAATGGAGGCCACTTGCATACAACTCTTTTCTCAAGTTTCTGGGAAGGCATAAGTGGTCCATAATGAATTAAATATAGGTAAAATGCTATGCTTGGTGGGATCAGATAGAAGTTTAATTTTACTAAAATTTTGCTAAAGGGAATTACAATGAGTTCAGGATCTTCCTGAATGAAATTGATTGGGAAGACTTATTGAAAGGCTTAGATGCTTATGAAATGTGGAGAATGATAAAATATAAACTATTTCAAGGTCAGGATAGGTTCATTCCCAATAGGCAAATTAGATTAACCAGGGTTCAGCTCCCTTCATGGCTGACCAGGGAAGTAAAGGATTTACTGGAGTCAAAGAAGCAGGCATTCAAGAAACTAAAATATGCTAACTCTGAGGTAAACCTCAAATCATATCAAATAGCTAGAAATAAAGTTAGGAGGTGTGTTAGGGCATCTAAAAGACTGGCTGAAATCAAATTAGCTCGGGAATGTTCAGCAGGTAATGCTAAGAGATTCTTTAGTTTCTACAAATTTAAGGCTAAAAAGTGTGGTGTAGGACCACTGGAGGTAGATGGGGAATTAGTGGTTGATGATTGTGATATTGTGGAATCCTTAAGCAAGCAATTCTCATCAGTCTTTACTCAGGATAATTCTGGTAGAATAGAAACAACTGAATCATATGCCATGACAGGTGATAGGTTGGAGTATCTTACGATAACTACAGAAGCTGTAGAAAAGCAGTTGCAGAATATAAAGCCTAATAAAGCTTCTGGACCAGATGATATATATGCTAGGGTCTTAGTAGAGTGTGCTAAAGCTTTAGCAGTTCCTCTAGGTATACTTTTCAGGCGGTCTATGGAATACTCTGAAGTGCCTGAAGATTGGAGAAATGCAAATGTAGTTCCAATTTTCAAAAAGGGAAGTATGAAGTGTGTAGGGAACTACAGGCCAGTCAGTTTGACCTCAATAGTCTGCAAGGTACTAGAAAAACTGGTTAAACAGAATGTTCAGATTCATCTTGACAGGCACAATCTTTTAAGGGATACTCAACATGGATTTCGATCTCGAAGGTCTTGTTTAACTAACCTTTTGGAGTTCATGGAGTATGTTACTAAAGAAGTAGACACTCAAAACAGGATGGATGTTGTGTACTTGGACTTTAGCAAAGCTTTTGATAAAGTTCCACATAGGAGGCTAATTCATCAACTACAGCAACATGGGATTGTTGGAAAAGTTCTAGGTTGGATTGAAGCATGGTTGAGGGAAGGAAACAAAGGGTAATGTTAAATGGATGTAAATCTGATTGGAAGGATGTTCTGAGTGGAGTACCACAGGGCTCTGTTCTAGGGCCACTTCTCTTTATCATCTTTGTAAATAACATTGAGGTAGGGCTGAGGAATAGAGTGTTCAAATTTGCTGATGACATCAAACTGGTAGGAGTGGCAAACAGTTGTGATCAATCTAGTAATATTCAACTAGACTTGGAGGACCTAAAAAGTGGGCTGATCAATGGCAGATGTCTTTTAACTATGACAAGTGTAAGGTTATGCATCTGGGGTATGGAGGTGAGACTTTCAGATATACAATGGGAGGGAGGGAACTGGATGTTATTGAAGAGGAAAGGGACTTAGGTGTGTTGGTTTCAAATGACCTTAAAGCAGAGAAACAATGTAGCTCAGCTAGGAACAGGGCACTCAGAATGCTGGGACTCATTAATAGAAGTGTGATGTATAAGAGCAAGGAAGTCATGAAAAAACTGTACTTAGCATATGTGCGACCCCACTTGGAATATTCTGTGCAAGCTTGGAGCCCCTACCTAGAAAAGGATATAGACAAGTTAGAAAGAGTGCAACGCAAAGCAACTAAACTCATCAGTGGACTAGGTAGCTTAGAATATGGAGAAAGGCTTGTGGCATTAGATATGTACTCACTCAAGTATAGGAGATTAAGGGGGACATGATTGAAATGTACAAAATTGTTAAAGGACTAGATCAGGTCAATTTAAATGGTGCTCTTCAGTTTAAAGTATCACACAGGGGTCACCAACTCAGGTTAGACAAGTTGAGGTGTAGGACAGTTAAGCGACAGCAGGTCTTCAGTCAAAGGGTTGTTGATCAGTGGAATGGGCTGCCTGCTGATGTTGTGGGGAGTTCCTCATTGAATGTATTTAAAAGTAGGGTGGACAAATTTTTAGGCAGGAAAATCTTGTTTTTGATTTCTAATTTGGTTGGAGGGGATAATATTTATGTTAAATGTGCACGGCACAGACCCCTTTAAGCAGGGGCTATGGTAGCACAATGGGTATGATGGGAGGAGCTTGCAATTGTTGAGGGTGTTATGCAATAGCAAGTGGATGATGCTAGATAGGCTGGGATATATAGCTTCCTAGGAACTTGGGATTAGGGATTGATTGGGGTGAGAATATGTACATTTCTAGTACCTTTTCTAGATAGGCTTAACCCAGATGGGCCCCTGTGGCTCTTATTAAGCCTTAACACTTTATGACTTTATGACTTTAAGTCTAAAAAATAATAATGTAAGTTGACGGGATCTACTCAAGTATTGCCAGCAGAGGAAATGGCTGTATCACGTTCTGAAATTTGAAAAGGAGAATTGTATATTTAAGTGTAATCCGAATAAAATTATGCGAAATTGAGATAAAACGTCTTTTGCGCGTTTTCTAGGAAACCAGGTCTGTAGTTTTCGTCGGAGCTATGGTGGGCAATGGTGTCCGCTATGGTGTACTATTGCTTGGGGTTCGGTAATGGTGAGATTGTGAAGTTTGAGCGCCGGTAGTGATCTAAATGGAGATCGTCCGCTCAAACGATGGATTAATCCCCACATTTTGCTTAAAGGTGTGTCGAAAGTGAGTTGTTTACCCATTTTAGTGAGTTGATAAAACATTTGACCCGATCTTTCCGGTAACATTTTCACACCCTGTCTCGTGGGGTCGATACATATCCCCTCTAATCTCCAAACTAAGCGTCGCACGAAAACGAAAAAGTGTCATCGATCATCGTCAATGAGGTGTCGGTAAAAGCTCCTAGTACACGCATCCTCCGTCCTCTCCTCACATCCCTACCCTACCCTTTTTTACTAGGCGTATGACGTCGGCGCCATCGACCATTTCATATATCCCTCCCCCACACATAACCTGGAATTTATCCTATTTGTCCCCCCCCCAATAAGACGGGTCACTCCTTTCAGCAGAGTGAGTTAAGGTGGAGGGACCAATTGCTGTCATAGAAATGAGGTGTCTCAGTAAGGTTTGGAAGAAGGAAGAATACATGACAGCCAGCTTGGTTGGTCCGTGGTATTGGTTTTTGGTTGGTTGGTATTGGTTTTTGCGACACGTCGACCGTTGAGTCAAGTAGCGTCGCCAATCTCTCACGCCGATTGGCCGCAGGCGAAGAGTAGCGACGAGCAAGGGCGTCGCCATCGGGGGGGGGGGCAGAGGGGGCAGTCGCCCCCCTTGCCGTGAGACTGGGGGGGCGCTGCCCCCCCTGCAATGTGAGTAGGCCCCTATCCGGAAATGCACAGGAAAAAGGTGAACAAGGAGGCCGACGAGACATGAGAGGAGGCCTCCAAGACGTGAGAGGAGGCCCCTAATTTGAAGGAGTCACCTAGGAGAGGATAGGAGGCCCCAGAAATCAAGAGAGTGCCAACAATTGGCACGGAGGCCCCCAGGAATGCAAAGGAGGCCGCCAGGATTGAAAAGGAGGCCCCCAGGATTCCAAAGGAGGCCCCCAGGATTGCAAAGGAGGCACCCAGGATTGCAAAGGAGGCACCCAGGATTGCAAAGGAGGCACCCAGGATTGCAAAGGAGGCCCCCGGATTGCAAAGGAGGCCACCAGGATTACAAAGGAGGCCCCCATGATTGCAAAGGAGGCTCCCAGGATTGCAAAGGAGGCCCCAGGATTGCAAAGGAGGCCCCCAGGATTGCAAAGGAGGCCCCAGGATTGCAAAGGAGGCCCCCAGGATTGCAAAGGCGGCCCCAGGATTGCAGAGGAGACCCTCGGGATTGCAAAGGAGACCCTCGGGATTGCAAAGGAGGCCCCCATGATTGCAAAGGAGGCCCAATACGAGAAGGGAGACCTCAGAAAATGAGAGGAGGCCCAAAGAGGACCTGTTCTTACACCAGTTTGTAACAGAACCAACTAGGCAGGGCTCATTCTTGGACCTTGTATTCTCGGATTTAAGTGATTTAGTTCAAGACTTGACTGTAGGAGAAACTCTGGGAAGAAGTGACCATAACATAGTGAGATTCAAGGCACACGTAGCAGGGACAATTAAGGATAATTTGGCAAAGGTTCCAAATTTTAACAGGGCAGACTTTGACTGCATGAAAGCGGTTTTAAGTGCCATAAAATGGGAAGAAGAATTATCTGATTTAAATGCCTGTGAAATGTGGGAAAAGTTCAAATCTTACTTGAAGGAAATTCAGATTATACATGTCCCCCAAAAGCAAAGGCGCAAAAGAAGGGTAGGAAAACCAACATGGCTTACACCAGATTTGACAAAAGCAATTAAGGCTAAGAAAGATGCATTTAGAGTATTTAAGGAAGCTTCAAATATAGTAAATCTAAGGTTGTATCAAAAAGCTAGAGACGTTGTGAAGCAGAAAACCAGAGCAGCAAAGCGAGCAAAAGAATTGGATTTGGCTAGGAACTGTAATGGGGACAGTAAAAAGTTGTTTAGTTTCTACAAGCTAAGTAAAGTTTCAAGCACCATTGGTCCACTGGAAGTAAATGGGATTATGTTGAGTGAGGATGGTGAGATGGTTGAGGAACTGAGCAAGCAGTTTAAATCAGTGTTTACGTTGGAGGATGTGACTAATCTGTCAACTGTGAACCACAGCTCAGTGACAGGTGATCAGTTACATGATGTTGATTTCATTGATAGTGATCTTGTTTTGAATTATATCAGGAAAATAAAGCCAAACAAGGCAGCAGGACCTGATGGAATTTATGCTAGGGTATTGCGGGAAGCTGAAAAGGAGCTGGCAATTCCACTTAGTATAATATTTTGTAGATCAGTTTCACAAAATGAAATTCCAACAGATTGGAAAAGGGCAAATGTAGTTCCTATTTTCAAGAAAGGAGAAAGAGGGAAAGTTGAAAACTATAGGCAAGTAAGCCTCACATCCCTAGTCTGCAAGGTACTTGAATCAATTATCAAGGATATAATAGTTAGTTTTCTGGAAGGAAACAGATTGATTCAAGATACTCAACGTGGGTTTAGAAAAGGGCGATCGTGTCTCACAAATCTCTTGGACTTTTTTAATTTTGCTACAGAACAATTTGATCAGGGAAATCAGGTTGATGTAGCATATCTTGACTTTAGCAAAGCCTTTGACAAGGTACCTCATAAACGGTTAATGATGCAGCTTCAGGTCCATGGTATTGCAGGTAACATCCTAAAATGGATAGAGTTGTGGCTTTCAGATAGACAGCAGAGAGTGATGCTAAATGGTACGAAGTCATCATGACAAAATGTTCTTAGTGGAGTCCCCCAGGGGTCAGTACTGGGACCACTATTGTTCATTGTGTTTGTAAATAACATTGAAAGTGGCCTAAGCAGTAAGGTTTTGAAATTTGCGGATGATTTGAAGATCTTTAGGGCAATAACAGGGCACAATGAGCAGGTCTTGCTGCAGAAAGACTTAGACGAGCTTGTGAAGTGGTCCGAAAAATGGCAAATGAAATTTAATTTTGATAAGTGCAAAATCATGCATGTAGGTAGGCAGCATATCAAGGCTCCGTACTTGATGGATGGCCAAGTACTATCTGTGACTCAGCGGGAGAAGGACTTAGGTGTTATTTTGAAAACAAAATTGGGGGCATCAGAACAGACCAAAGAAGCCAGGAAGAAGGCACAAGAATGCTTGGGGCAATAAATAGGAATGTATCCTACAAAAGTGAGGAAGTCATCAGGAAGCTTTACTGTGTATATTTCAGGCCACATTTGGAATACTGTGTCCAAGCTTGGTCCCCTAGTTATGAAAAAGATTGTTGGCTTTTAGAGAGAGTACAAAAGAGGGCAACGAAAATGGTGAATGGCATAGGCAACCTGGCATATGAGGAAAGATTGAAGAAACTGAATATGTTTTCACTTAGATATAGAAGGGTGAGAGGAGATCTCATCGAGGTCTTTAAATTTGTTCATGGTCAGGAACAGGGTTATCTCAGGGAACTGTTTGAATTTAACAGAAATGATGCAATTAGAGGTCATCAATTCAAAATTAAAGTTAATCACAGCAGGACAAGGTTAAGACAGTCTTTCTTCACCAACAGGGTAGTAGAAAACTGGAACCAGCTGCCAGAAACTATTGTCAGTAGCAACACATTGAACATCTTTAAAAAACAGCATAGACAATCATAATAAGAATAGTTTTATATAGTTTAAAATAAGAATTGTTTTTCTGTATTCCAGGGAGAGTTGATTGGCGCATTTGGTGGAAAACTAGTTCAGTGTACAGAGTGCAACCAAGAAGGGCCCTTGTGGCTCATAGTTGCACTGATCTTTTATGTCTTTTATGTCTTTAAAGACGGAAGAGAAAGCCAGTGGATATGAGATGAGCTTTCGGAGACACAAAAGCAGTCCCCAAAACGGGTAAGGTTCCACCAAGATAGAAAAGGATGATCCAGAAAAGTGGCAGGAAGCACCTAATTCGAAAGAGGACGATATAAGATTGGAAATGAGACCCTATGATGAACGAGGAAGCCCCTAAAATAGGAGAGAAGGGCAATTAGATAAGAGGGATGGCTCCCAGGCGAGAAAGAAGGCTTCAAGACGGGTAAGAAGGTCCCCAGGAAATGACAAGGTAACTGAGATAGGAAAGGTTGCTTGTAATTTGGAAGAGGAGGCACCTGAGAGAGAACAGGAATCCACCAGGAGACAAGCGGCCACCGTTAAAATGGGCAAAGATAGAATCAAAACGCAGAACTGGAGGCCCCGAAGACGTGAGAGGAGGACCCTAATTTGAAGAAGAAAGCCTCTAGAAGAGAAAAGGAGGCCCCTGCCGGACTCGAGAGGAGTCCTTCGAGATGGAGTAGGAGGTCTCCAGGGCCGAATGAGGCCCCGACGACCGGAAGGAATTCCCAGGAAATGAGAGAAGGCCCTTAAGATGGGAGTGGTAGGTAACAGGTATGGAAGTAGGCGAGGTGTCCAAAATTGAAGATCCCTCAAGACAGGTAAGCTTTGCGAGGACAAAGGAGGAGGCCCACGAGGCGTGGCAGGAGGCCCCTAATTTGGCAGAGGATGCCCCGGGAACTTGAGAGGAAGCCCCACGCCATGTTAAAGGGGCCCCAGGATGTGGGAGGAGGCCTTCCAAGGCGGGAGAGGAGGACCATTGAATATGGAGGAGGGTAGGACGCACGAGAAGACGTCCAACACCGGTAAAGAGGCTCCAGGAAATAAGACGAGACCCCTAAGACGCGAGAGGAGGTCTATAATTTGCAAGAAGCCCCTGAAATGGCAGGAGTCGTGCCGGGGTACTTGAAAATCAGGATATGGGCCCAAAAAGATCCGGCCGGGGCCCCTGAAAATCACGCTGAGCCTAGGGGTACCAAAATTTCACGCCCGGACTATGAAAATCACGCTAGGGGCACGATAGGTCGTACCGTTCCCCAACAGTATCATTGGGACACAAATGCAGCCGGAGCAACGAAAAACAATCCGGACATGGATAATCACTTTGGGCCCCAACAATGACACCAAAAGCATCCAAAACGTATTGGACACCCACAAAGTGTCGAGGTCGCTAAAAGTCGCGCTAGGGATCCAAGCAAATGACATCGTAACACAAAGGATTACATTGGACTAAAAAAGTCGCGTCGCAGCCCTTAAAAATCTCACTGGGGACCAAAAAGGTCGCGCCTGGACCCCAAAGGTTGCAGCTGCCCCAAAAATCAATTATGAACCGGAATGTCACTGCGCCCCAAAAAATCGGGTCCAAGTCCCCCCCCCCCAAACCCGTTGGGCACTGGAAAAAAACGTGTCCGGGCACCGAAAAAATCGCACCTGGAGACCGAAGAATCGTACCAGGACCCAAAAATATCACATAATGACCTTAAAAAAATATAACTCGATGTCCAAAAGTTCACACCGAGACTCGATCGAATCAACCCCAGCACCTGAAAATTAAGAACCGGTCCTGAAAAAAATTACCCGGAGGGCATTTATACTCCGAAAGGTGCCATCGGCTGAACAAAAAAGTCCTTCGGGACCACAGTGACATATCAAAGGGGCAAATCTCCCCTCCCTCCTAAGAGGGATATGCTCCCGAGAATCGAGCCGAGGCCCCAAAAAGTCGCGCTGGGCCACACAAATTCGCGTCGGTCCACCAGAATTCGCGTAGGGGCTTCAAGTAAATACGGCGGGCCCCAAAAAAACTCGCTCCGAGGCACGAAAATCTGCAACAGGAACCGCCAAGATCGCGTTGGGGTCACAGCTAAGTACAACGCGCCCCGCAAACTGGAACCGGTCCCACCAAATTTCGCGCTCGGACCCACAATTCCCATCGGTAGCACCAAACATTTGGTCTGGGCATCAAAAATTAACGTCGGGGCTGCCAACAATTGGCGTCTAGGGCCCCACATAGGCACCGTGTGACCCCCAAAGTTGCATCGGTATCCGAAAAATAAAGCCGGAGCCCTCCAAAATAAGGAGGGATTCCAAAAAAAAAGTCCGGGTCAGGACAATGGTTCTGGAGCACTGAACATGTCATCAGATGCCTTGACAAATCGCGTACGGCATCGAAAAACATACCGGAGCTCGAAGAAAATCGAGGTGAGATACAAAAACATGGCGCCAGGGACTCGAAAAATCAGGCCGGGATTCGGAATTTAAAGACAATTCAGAAGAGATCCATAAAAACGCGTTGAGCCCAGATAACTGGCGTTGGGTCCCCGGAACCACGCGCCTGGGCGCGATAAATCGCGCTAGGACCCAGAAAAATCGCACCGAAGCCCCAAAATCGTACTGGGCCCCACAAATGTGCGTCAGAAGCCCAAAATAAACACAGCGGGACCCTAAAAGCACAACGGTGACCGAAAATGCGACTGGCCCTCCAAAGCGCAGTCTCGCAAAAAGCGACATGGCCCGAAAACATGCGTTGTACCCATAGCTATATATACCGGGAACTCTAAAAAAAAAACAAAAAAAAACACCGGAACCGCACAAGGGCTTGAAAAGAGGCTGGGGCCGCAAAAAGCAACATGGTCCCAAAATGAACAAAAATACCGGGCACTAAGTAAACACATCGAGATCTTTGAAAGCGCCCCGACAACTAAAAAAAAATATTCGGTGCGCAAAAAAAGCAACAAACCCTAAAACGAGCAGGGGTTTCTAAAATGCGTTGGGCCTCTAACAAAAATGGATTGGAGCCCTAAGACACATCCGTAGACGAAGAAATACGAAACGGGTCCAAAGAAGTACACTCTGGCAGCGCCTCGGTTCGGTAGCCAACCTAGAAGCATGTTTAATCAAAGATATGAGGTGCATCAAAGCTCAGCGGGTATCCGCATTTCTTCGCCATGAAATATGGGAAGTAGGGAACTAAAGATCGAAGTTAATTAATCGAATTTTCGCAGTGAACGCCCATGCGAAGCATTTTATCGCGTCAGATATGGCGCAAGTCTATGATGTGGCAGCAATTAGCAAAGCGTAGGAGGCCCAGCAGAATCCGTAACATCGCACGAAGTGTGGCGAATGCGCCGAAGGCGCAAGATGGGTGTGCACGTGCACTAACGTTGGCGTCGTGGCAACCGGGCACTATGAACTGGAATGTCTGAAATTGGGAAATTTTACATTTTAAAGTGATTTGTGTAGGTGTAATTTCAGCAGTGCGAGGTGACTTATCAAGGGATACCAAAAGAATACATTCGAACAGGGTGGAGGAGATAGGGTTGAAATCCGACGAATCAGAAACGATAGTGGTAGGTTAGGCCCCTCCACATGATAATTCAGTTGATCACTAATTATTTTATTTAAAAAGGTCCCCTTTGACAAAATAGTGGTCGGAATCGGAAGACTTTATTGAGTAGTTGCACTCCCTCCAAATACGTTTGCCCCCTCCCCTTGACGCAAATATACGTGCGTCACTGGTCCCCGAATAATTTTCAGAAACCCATGGAGCAATGGAGCCCATGGAGCAAAGCCAACATTGCGGTGGCAAATTCCCCCTCACAAGCATACAAAACAACACCGATGCCCCATATTAAATGGAAGGAATGATGTTTTAAAATATATTTGTTTCCTACAAAGTTGTCTTCTGTGATTACAGCCAGCATGATTAGAGCTTCCCAGCTTCTTCTTCTCAACTTCTTCTCCCACCTTCTCAACGACATAATTTACAAAACGGTACAGCACAACGATAACCATGGGCGTGACGGCGTGGAATTCGAAGGTTTTTGCATTATTTATGCATTGTCATTGTTACATTGTTGCATTGCCATTGATGCATTGTTGTTCGATGCTTGTTCTTGCCGTGAATTTATTCGCGGAGTATTTATTATTTTAGCTTCTGTGCCAAGTGCCTTGCAGCCAGCACCAATTGTTATTTTAAAAAATATATAAGATGACGATCAGAAAACCAATTCAATCCACTTCTCGTTGTCACCTTCGCGAAATTGTCGTCCTAGGACTGAGAAATGATCGTTTAAGCTTGTTTATGAGATCAAGCTGGTGGGAATGACAAACAGTAGTGATGAACCTAGATGAACTAGATGAACCTAGATGAACTAGATGAACCTAGATGATAATATTCAGTTAAACTTGGTGGACATAGAAGTGGGTTGATCCTATCTGGAGTTTTCCACCGGGGGGTCGCTGACTTCAAGGTCGGCCGGCCCCCCTCCGGTTGTTGTGCCCCGGCGCCCAGCTGCTGTGAGGTGCCGGATCAGAACGAGGTGATTAAGCCTGGTTCGGCGCTTAATTGCTGCAGATTATTCGCTCCCGCCTTTGATCTGCACAGGTACGCGCCGATCAGGTCCGGCTGGGCTGATTCCTGAAAAATGTCATGAGAAGGGCGGGAACTGGTGACCGGGATCTGGCCCGACGTCTTGTTGCCCTCTCGAGTAGGAAAATATCGGAAATTTCATGGTGAAAGAATCCTTACAATATAAATATTTAACCTCAGTCCACTTGATGATTTAATTAATTTGGGACGAGAATCCAGCACATCCAAAGGAATTATGTGTCAGTCAGCGGACAGCGGTTATATCAAGTGAAGGAACATCAGGGGCCAAGTCCGGGGTCGCGCGATGGTCGTCAGGTGTTCTCAGTGGAGGAAACTTCGATTTAGAGTCAGATGGAGAGCTGGGGTCAAGATCCTTTTCTGCGTTTTATCCCCATTGTGTGGAAAATCCTAGCTAATGTAATCCATATAAACACGAAGAACTCAAAAACACAGCAAAACGAAAGCACGCTTGTAAAAACCACGTGGGGTAATGGGTGTCACCACACTAGGAAGGAAATGCGAAAGGGGAGTGTCGCCCAGCGAAAGTGAAAACTACAGAACTGCAAACACCAGCAATCAGTCAGGCTAAAATTGGCACTGCAGAGTGTGCAGCGAGCTTTGGCAGAGATACATCTGACTCAAGTAGTACACCAATAACTTGGCCGGCTAACCTTGTCTACACAATACACATCGTGCTCGAGCCAACATTCATGCATGTGTGTTTAAACATTTTGTTGTTGGGTGTGTTTGGCCACAACACACGCAAATAAGCACACTGTGTCCAAGGTGCAAAAGCAGAACTTACAAATTTAACGCATGTGGTTCGGATTTGTCCGGAATATTAAAAAAGAAAAGAAAAAGGAATTGGTGTATGGGTGGCAGAGTCACCTAGCGGCTGACACCGACACTTATTACGACAGGTGTCGCTAGCTGACAGTGACACTAGGTTAGGTGGCGCTGTGATGCGTGCAATCACTTTCACTAATAATTTGATTCAAAAGGCGTTTTTGTTAGATAATTGATTGTTTTACGTGTTACTTCGGCGCTATAGTTTAGTCCATAGCTCACTTTACCAATTCTGTTGTAAGATGGTATAAGCCCAAGTGGGCATGATATTTTGGTTTTTAGTTGGACTAGTTGTGAGTTTTCTGGTAGACGGCGTGGCAGGGAGCATCACAGCGGCTCGAGGTCATGCTAAAGGTTCAAGTAGACTGAGTGAACTGAGAACTAGGTCTTTGTGATTCGGAACAATGGGTAAGCGTGGCCGATGACCTGAGGGCAGAGAATGGTGAACTTTGGAGCGTCAAGAGGCGAACTGAAGTGCATCAGGAAATGCATACGAACACATTATCTTAATTCTTCTCTATATTTACAGTTTTCTTGTCGCATATGGCAATCTATACAGCATCACGGAAATAGAACCTAATAATGCATGTGGGTTTACTGAAGTTGTCTGAAGTGAGTTGTCTGCAAGCATTTGTCAATGCAATCAGAAAAGCTTCACTGAAAATGATGACAGGTGAAACGGGACTAACGTCTGCTACCATGGTATGTTGACATACAGTTATTAATGCAAAATGGGGTGAAGGAAATTTCCATACCATCAAGAATGCAGCCAATAACAAACAATCAAGCACCACCCCAATACAGGATAAATATGGAGATACAGGACCTGTTGAAATTCCGGGGTTCGTGCTACTGTCGCAGAATGCATGATTACGGCTCCATGACAGACAAATCAGCAACCCCGGTAAGCTTCCGATCCAGTTCGATAGCGCAAACTTGCCTAGTGCCAATTTGCCCGTAAAAAGCTAACATTCAGATTCCATTCACCAATAAATATCCAACCCAATGTTAATGGACAAGTTTCATGTCGGGACAGACCGAATATATTTTCGAGTTTCCCTGGTTATATTTATTTTAAAGACGATGGTGCTATCAATTTATTTGTAAAAAATCCCTAAATTACTTCAATAATTCAGAAACGGTCCTTAGAATGCCTCGTTTTGTGATTGGGCAAAATATATGTGACGTCACACATTAGGAGTTCAGCGATGTTTGACAGCCGCCCATTTTATTTGCCATATGGGATGCTGTCAGTTTGTAATAATCGCGATGGGCGCTACATGACCGATGTAGTCGATGCGCCCTAAAGCCCTAATAACTAACTTGTAATAATCGCGACAGTTTTACCTTGGATCGCATCCAATTGTCAGGGGCAAATGGATCGTGCAAACGGCGCTATTATTCTGGTTCGTACCGAGGTACACAAATGCAACTGTAAGTAAGCCAAAAGCAATATCCGTCGGCCTCCCGGCGGCAGAAAAGATGGGGAAGTTGTCGAGCGATGCTGCACGCCGAGACAGTCCGCATGAACACTGCCAGTGGCCAGGCGCGCACCCAGGATTTTTCCATGGGGGGGCCCGGACCGAAAAGGGCACTTGGCCGGCTTCAAAAGGGCACTTGACCGGCTCCAAAAGGGCACTTTGCGGCCCGGGGCACACTGGAAGGTTTGTTGACCGGGGGGGAGGGGTGGCAAGCAATTTGTTTTAAAATTGCTAGAAAAAATGATTTTTTTGCCGGAATGTCCCAAATTTAGCCCGAAAATCACCTGCTTTATGATAAGGCAGGTGATTTTTGGGCTAAATTTGGGACATTCCGGCCAAGAGGGCACTTTTCGGTCAAAAGGGCACTTTTGGCCAAAAGGGCACTTTGGTCTCATGGGGGGGGGGCCGGGCCCCCTGGGCCCCCCTCCGGTGCGCCACTGCCAGTGGCTCTGCTTGCTGTGTCGAACATTTCAATGTATGTGTGCCACTGATAGAAGTAAGAGTATTTTGGTTAGCGTGAGAATGCCTAAGGATGAGGGGGGCTGGAACCAAAGCCCTTCCCTCAGAAGTGTAAAAATTGAGGTTTTTTTCACATCCGGTTTTAGCTTGAAAACGTTTATTTTATCTTCCATTTTGGTGAAAAATCAAGTTTTGTCTTTTTCAAGTTTTGAAAAAGGTGGTAACTTTGACTTAATATCTCTTGTTGGGAACTTGGATGTCCGTAACCCTTTCATATTACCAATAAGTGAAGACAATTGACATTTTTTTGTTGACTGCAGCATACTGAAGATAGCAAGACGTTTGGTAAATTTGTGCTTTAAGGTAATTTTTGAATTCTTGGAATTTGGTAGTCCTCTGCAATGTTTATGAATGTGGTTAACATGATGTGGCCGCTCATTTTCTCTGCAAATACGTACTTTTTCAATTGGCAGGCAAAATAAGACCAAAAATGGGCTTGAAGATTGGTAATATGGCAGAAAAAAATTATGAAAATGAAAAAATGTAACATAGCCTAACTTAAGATAGCCTAACCTCCCATGGAAAAAAGTGCCCAAAAATCCTACATTTTTTTACTCTACAAAACTTCCACTAAACATCCAAGCCTAATGTAACCTGGCTTAACCTTCCTGGAAGAAAAGAAAACATTTTCTCACAATTAAAACCAACAAAATTTAAAAAAATACAAATAAATCCTAACTTGACCTCACTAATCCTAACCACTTTGCTTCATGGAGGTAAAATGTATACAAAACTTGTCTTGTGAATAACTTAAAGCACAATAATGCTAGACTGTCATTACATTTTGCACAAAACTGCAGAAGCCCCAGCAGTAGCATACTTGTAATGCTTTTCTCAAGCTCAGTGAAATTTCACAACATGCCTGACATTCTATGTCAAAATTGAGCCAACAATCCTTGTCCTCCATCTAAAATCCATAGCAGTTCTAGATGATAAATCGCTTTAATTTTCCATTTGATAGTCATCTTTCTTTGCATGATCTCCATCAGCATCATAAAATATGGCAGCAGTTGCATAGGGCATCTTACTCACTTCGCTTCATCAAAATGCTGCTTGAAGAGGTTGGATGGGATTTACCTACACTTGCTGATCACTGATTATGTTGCTCTACAATTACCTACATATTATTGATTACATCAGCCTACAACGGCCGCTAGCTGATCATGTCTGCGTACACCTATGGATAATTGATAGCATTAATTGCTACATCTGCACAACTTATATCTACCTACAAGAAAGCCCCTTGAAATTCAATAATATATCTGACATTCCATGCAAATAATCACCCCAAAAATCCATGCCCTCTCTATTTAAAGTTCATGGCAGTTCTAGCTAATGGATCAATCAATTTTCCATTTGATAGTCATTCCTTTTTTGCATGATCTCCACCAACATTATCAAAATATGGCAGCCATTACAAGAGGAAACTGACTCACTCTGCTTCATCAAAATTATGTTCCAAGGTATTGGATGTCATTGGCCTACATCTACTGATCACTGATTATGTCACTCTACACCTACATATGATTGATCATGTCAGCCTACAGCTGCGGATTGCTGATCATATCTGACTACACCTATTGATAATTGATTGCATCAACTGCTACACGTGCACAATTTACATCTCCCTGCAAGAAAGCTCATTAAAATTCCACAACATGCCTGGCATTCCATGTAAAGAATCAACCTGAAAACATGTGTGCCTTGCCTAAAATACATAGCTTATAGCCAAGTCATCCTTGCAATTTGTCATTGGATAGCAGACCCTTTTGGCAATATCTACATGGACATTATCAATATATTGCAGTAATTGGAGCGGGCATCTTAGACACTCTGTTCCATCACATACTGCTTGAAGGTATGCCATGACATCTGTCAAACTATCACCAATGCACATGTGCAATTCAACTGCATCACTATGTATTTGCTCATATATTTTACCAATCATGTAAATTGAAATGTGCAACATTCAATACTTAAAATAAACATGGCATGCTATTCATTGATCAATTATCAAGTCCTTATCTTGGGATGCAGTCAACAGTCTACCCTGTTTCTGGAATGCCAGTTATGGAACAAGGTATAAACAGCTTCTGTTTTGCTGAAGAGGAAGCCACGGTGTTGGTTCAGCTAAGCCACATATAATTTATATCATTGTCTTTTCCATTATTTTACTCATTTTACCAATAAACATAGTACAAGCTTTTGCTATTTATACGCACAGCATTGCGCCGGATTTGAAACAAAAATGTTAATTCCTGCATTACCACCATAATGGATTACCTACCCTCCCAAGTTTCATATTTTAGTAAAATTTGGTAACATTTCAGTGCCAGAAGCCTTCGCCTTATTATCCATGACTCGAGTCAGTTGAAAAACTTCGCTTGGAAAATCCAACGTATTGCCCTGTGCGTTTCGAGCTTTGCCGCTTCGAGACTCCGTATATGTGACGTCATCTCTACGGGAAGGTTTTTAAGTCGATGGCAACCCTTAATGAAATTATTAAATTATGCCGTGCATGATCCTCCTCTGAGCAAAATGATTCAGTTTTGTCGACGAGAAATTACTACCGTTTTTTTGGGGGGGCAACCAAAAACCCATTACGTGAAACTTGTCCATCGCCGGCAATAGTGTATCCCGGAGGAATGTCAATTGGTCAGCTGGCACACCCTTGCATATTTTTAGTTTTCATGCAGGTACGTTTGAGGCCCGGCGACTGAAATGATGCCAAATGCGTAGCAAAACTGCTAGACCAAGACAAAAGTTTCACCTGAAGTGTGTTGCAAATTGCCAGCGGGTCGAATTCCGCTGAGTCATCCGATTCCAGAGTATCCGGCGGCGAGCGCCCGCGGGTCGTGTCCCTGTGCCCCTCCCTCTGAGGTGGGACAGGGGCCATATAAAGTGTCGGCGCTGTGTTTGTTTGTCACACTCCGACGGCTACCTGGCAGCGCAGGGCTCTCGGTCAGCTACCACGAGTCACAAGCAGCCCTGGTGTGACCAGCGGCACCCGGCTCCACTGCGTATGGTACATGGTACATGGGACATGGTACAAGTTCTACACAGGTTTCTCCTAGCAAAGTCTGACTACTCCTCTGATCTCTGTGAAGTAAAACAGCTCGGTTGAAGACACATACATGGACGCTCAAGATGGTGGAACTTTCTCAAAAGAAAGCTACCGATAATTGAGGACATCCGGCCAACCTTACCTCGACCCCTACCCCGGGGAAAAATACTCCTTAGATTTCTGCCATTTCATTTACAGACTCAGAAAATAGCTACTTTTTCTTTGTTTCTGGAAAAGTGCGAATGTGATTCGGAACTAGGGAGGCGAATATCGATGGATTTCACGATTTTCGTGTTCTTTTACTTTCAATAAGATTGAATAAGATTTGATTTGCTACTTTACAAATGACAAGATCCCAAGGAAAGCAGCAATATCAGTCGTGAGAGCCTTAGCTACTGTTCTTATCGACGGACGTGCATGTATCTGGAATGAAATTTGGATTTCCATTAGAACGCGACTTTTCATGGTGCAAATTATACCACCTATACCACAAATAAGCCTCAATTTGGCCTCAATAAGCCTCCTAAGCCTCAATTTGGCCTAGAGTTGTCAGCCGCAAGCACTGCCTCGCAGTTGAAAATTGATGCCCAACCTGCATTTGATATATTTTATGTGCTACTTACGGAGATTACTTGTTAATACAAATGTTTTGTAAGCATTTTAAGCTACGCTTAACAATAGTTCCAAAACCATAATTTCCACGTATAACTTTTCAGACTCGTCTTTCATACCAATTAATATCCTTTAATAGTCTTTAGTCACCCGAACCAACATAAGCAAGCCAACTGCTGTCACTGACTGGACCATTGCGATATCTCTAAAATACACCCATGCAATGCTAAGCTCTGACTGACGGATAGCATCTAGCCATAACTGATAGCGAATTTAGGGATGATTGGTTTTTTAAAAAAACTTGGTAGTGCTCTCGAGAAAGATGGCAGTGCTCATAAAAAGTTGGGGGCGTTGGAGCATCCTCAGCTGGATACGATATTCCGTTACTGGACGCTCAGCTTAATGTATAAGATGCTGAAAACTTTGCAAATTGCATGAGCCAGGTATGCTAGCCACGTACTTTTATAACGCTAAGCTTGAAGAAGCACCGCTGTGCACCAGTCGGTACGGCATGGCAGGGCCGGAGGGGGGGGCGACCTGGCGGGGGCTGGTACAGAGCCACTGGCCAGCCGGTCGGTGGTTCCGATCAATTCATACTGATGTCATCCATCAATTTAAATTGTTTAGTATTAATTGGCTCCGAGATCAATCTCGGTATCGTGGCGATTCAATTTAACCATCGCCTGGGTAGAGCATTGATGGCCCGGAGTTTTTTTTTCGAGGTTATCCTATGAACCGCTCAATGAATTTCCCTGAAGTTGTATGTAGTCAGTTTCATGCAATCATCTTTCCCAGACATTTTCCTACAAACCTTGTTCCAGTTCGTCAGATCATGAAGCTATTGGGTGGCTGTGTCATACAAGGGAACATTTCTGTTGGGTGGCTGTGTCATACAAGGGAACATTTCTGTTGGGTGGCTGTGTCATACAAGGGAGCATTTCTGTTGGGTGGCTGTGTCATACAAGGGAACATTTATGTTGGGTGGCTGTGTCATACAAGGGAACATTTCTGTTGGGTGGCTGTGTCATACAAGGAAACATTTCTGTTGGGTGGCTGTGTCATACAAGGGAACATTTCTGTTGGGTGGCTGTGTCATACAAGGGAACATTTCTGTTGGGTGGCTGTGTCATACAAGGGAACATTTCTGTTGGGTGGCTGTGTCATACAAGGGAACATTTCTGTTGGGTGGCTGTGTCATACAAGGGAACATTTCTGTTGGGTGGCTGTGTCATACAAGGGAACATTTCTGTTGGGTGGCTGTGTCATACAAGGGAACATTTCTGTTGGGTGGCTGTGTCATACAAGGGAACATTTCTGTTGGGTGGCTGTGTCATACAAGGGAACATTTCTGTTGGGTGGCTGTGTCATACAAGGGAACATTTCTGTTGGGTGGCTGTGTCATACAAGGGAACATTTCTGTTGGGTGGCTGTGTCATACAAGGGAACACTTCTGTTGGGTGGCTGTGTCATACAAGGGAACATTTATGTTGGGTGGCTGTGTCATACAAGGGAACACTTCCATTAATTTTACGACGGATTCGCGTATTCTCGTAAACTACTTTGCACACTGGCACATGCTTGAAGTTGGATGCTGTACGGTAGTCCTTGACTGACCCAAAACGCTGAATGGTTTATCGAATCTCCAAAGACTTTTTCTGTTATTCCGCCCAAGCGTTGCCGGCACGCCATAAAGCGTTGGTCACAATGTTGTCAGTTGAATTGGGATTTAGCCAGAGACAGAGCCACGCATTTTCCACTGTATGGAATGACGTTTTCATGAATAGGACTGCGAAACAAGGAGGGAGACGTGAAGAGATCCACCAGAAATTCACTTTTGCAGGAAAGGCTCAAGGGTTTGTTATGACTCGACAGCTCCTTACGAACGAAATGTGTCATTTAATGAGCTATTTCTTAATTTTATATCCGAATGCCTGACATAATATTAATTTTAATTTTTAGACCCCTTGAGGTTCATCCCTTGACACGATTATTGGACGCCCTCCTGCTTGGTAGTGGTGTCAACAAAGGGTATCTTATAGTAACAGACGGTAAGGGAGAGGAACCAAACATGTACCAAAGTCACGGCCTGAGCTTAGGGAACGGGCTATGCGATGACATTGACCCTTTTATCTGTCTCATCTAGAACACAGGTTAGTGATGGTAGCAAATTAATTCCCCCGCACTGCGGCGGATATAGAATCTTGCCGCGCCTCATGAAATAAATCGCTATATCATGGGGAGTTCATATTTATTCCGACAATTCGAAACCAATTTTCGGAACAGCGCACAGTCTTGGTATTTGTATTGATTTTCCACCTTCTATATCAAAAATGGTTCGTCAGGTCGCACAGTTATGACGTGATATGTGCCATTCTTCGTCTTGGACGCCCTAGCCTACATTTTGTTTTGTTTTTGTTGCGGTGGGGATACTCAAGGAATGTACATCTGCAGTTTTACACTGCACTTCATCATTGACAAGATGTGAATAACGAGACCTAAAAGCAACCAAGGATCATATACTGAAACTTCATAAACTTTAATTTTTGACTACTTTGACGTCATTACTGATTTTGATGAATTTTAATGACAATCTAGGGAACTAGATGCTATTGAAGAGGAAAGAGACTAAGGTGTGTTAGCTTCAAATGACCTTAAAGCAGAAAAAAAAACTATGTATCCCAACTAGGAACGAGGCACTCAGAATGCTGGGAATCATTCATAGGACTGCGAGGTATAAGAGCAAGGAAGTCATGACAAAAATGTACCTTGCGGCCTGACTTGGAATATTATGTACAGGCATCTGGTCCTTACTTACAAAAAGATGAAGATATGCTAGAAAGAGTGCAGCGCAAAGACACTAGATACATCAGTGGACTAGGCAATGTAGAATATCGAGAAAGGCTTATGGCATTAGATATGTACTCACTCAAGTATAGGAAATTAACGGGTGATATGATTTAAATGCATAAAATCGTCAAAGGGTTAGATCATGTCTATCTGAATCCCTTCTATTTGGAGTATCACTTAGGTGTCATCAATTCAGGTTGGACAAATGAAGGTGTAGGACAGTTAAGCGACAGCAGGCCTTCAGCATTAAGGGTGGTTGATCAATGGAATAGGCTGCCTGCTGATGTTATGGGGAGTCCCGCATTTAATGTAATTCAAATATGGTGGACACGTTTTTAGGCTGGATAATCTTGTACTTGAGCTCCAGTTGGTGGTGGATGGGATGATATTTTTGCTTGGTGGGTGTACACGGTGCAGTTCCCTTTGAGCGGGCATGGCATGGAGTTTGGAGATTATTGGTGAGGCACTCGATTCACGCATGTGTTCCGCGGGACCAAGTGAATAGGGCTAGATAGGTAAGATAGATAGGTATTGATGGATGTGTGGGATGTTGGATAGTTACTTTGGTATTTTGGATATCGTATTGGTTGAGGTGATGAGTGTCTATTTATCCAGGCTTTTGATATCTTCCCTTTACAGACTTAACCTTACTGGATGGGGACTTGTGGCTCTTATTGAGTCTGAACACTTTATGACTTGATGTATGAACCTAATTGCCACCTAACGTCTTCAAGGGCCGGCCTTCTTCGACTGTGTGGGAACGATCCCCATCGAAAAGCGACCTTGGTTGATGCGAACCCCACTTCTTCCACGGTGGTACCGTCCATGGTCTTCACCTACATCGAAGTGTAATAGGAGGGTTGTTATTAGTATTCTGTGTTCCACAGAATCGATTTGAGCGAAGTACACTGACACGTCACATGACGCATGCGCAGTTGCATGCACATCGCTCTACAGTTGTTCCTCCTCCTTCATCTTCAGGTTTTTGGCCTTCGCTTTTCCACTCGATCTCGATCAACCAAGCACTCGATTTTTTCGATCTCGATATCCAAGGACTGACGATCGATCATCATTAGAAGCAAACCCAGATCGGCCAGTTGGTCAAACACCGCCGCGAAGCCGCAACCACCTAGAGGCTTCGACGCCACGGGAGCGACGTAACGGCTACTGCCAACGTGCACGCATCCGCTGCACCGCGGGAACCAAAAAAGCCAGGTTGCGCCGCAGGCGTGCTAAGCAAGCCGCGCCAACGCCAACTGGCCATCACAGAGACCAACCAGAAGACGGGTCGACGCCCTCTCCGCCGCCCAGGCCAAACGACTCCAACACGTCCGACCAGCCTGCCACTTAGGCCAGCTGGTCATATACCGCTACGAAGCCGGACACCAACAAAGGCTCCGACGCCGCTGGCGCCACAAAAGGCCCACCACCAAGGTGCTCACACCCGCAGCACCGCGGAGGCACGAAAAGCCCGGTGGCATCGAAGGCGTGCAACAAGCCGCGCCAACGCCAGCTGTGCCACCCAACCCAACAGACTGCAACTCGCACGACCAGCCTGCCATCAACTCGACATCTTCACTTCCGACTTCCAGCTACCCTTCATCACCAACTTCCAGACTGCTCTGCACCTTCAACTCGTCTACAGGTTGGTCCGGCGGTGCCGCCAACCCCCCCCCCCCCCATTCCGCCGATATTTGTAAAAGTGTACACCTTTCCTTCCTAACCACACCACCAAACCCTCGACCCACTACATACACCAAATATGGACACCACACTGAACACACCGACGGGTGACTTTCTCTTCTGCCGCCGGGATGATGGGGAGCCCATGGGCTCCCTTGACCCCTGGACGGTGAGGAGGAGATCACCCGTCGGACACGACAGCCCCTACACGCTCGCCAAATTCGCTCTGGGGCACTCCTGATTCAGGCATACACCTCTCGCGACGCAGACACACTGACACACATCACAGACATCACTGGCATACCAGTCACAATAACAATAGCCGCACACCTCAACACATCACAAGGCACGATATACGCCCGAGAGGTGGCCTGGATGACGGAGGAGGAACTGACGCTCCGGTTCAGGAGCCAGGGCATCTCCTCCGTCTACAGGCCACCCACCCCACCACACAAACAAGACTCGCACACTCTCATACTGACCTTCACGACAAGACAACAACCCACACACGTTAAAGCCGGCTACATTAGGTACCAGGTCACTCCACGAGCACCCCTCCCTCGACGCTGCCAGTTCTGCCAGCGGTACGGACATTCGAAGGGAGGGGGGGGGTGCCGCGACACAAAACCCACCTGCGCAAACTGTGCCGCACCACACCACATAAACACCTGCACCACCAGCACACAACGCTGCGTCGGTTGCGGCGGAGACCACAACTCCCGGGACAGGGCCTGCCCTCGGTGGAAGAAGGAGGAGATTCTCCGTCTTGTCCACCTAGAGGGCTGGGCCCTGCCGCGGGTAAGGTTGTGGGTCGACGGCCAGCAACCGACGCAGACCACACATCATCACAAGGCGCCCACGCACTCTACACAAACACAAACATCTCACACTACACCACCCACCAAAGAAACACAGACAGACCCAGCAATCATCATCAGACCACAACCTACGGCGCCAAAACAAAACAAACCCAGACAATACTCACCCACCCACCCAACACAGGCACCACCCCCAGTACCACAACGGGGAACACACAACACATCACCAGTACCAGGCCCATCACAACCATCATTAACATCCTACGCAGTACGCAAAAATCTACGATTTGAAATCGAAACACTCGCAGACTCAGACGACGACAACAGCTCAGACAACATCACGGTCACTACCCATGCACCTACCACACGAGCAAGCAACAAAACAAACACCACCTCTACCAACAACAAACCACACACTCGCGCCAAAACCTCTCGTCACTGAACATCCCAAACGAATCCTATTACCTAGACTCTCCCTACTCTACCCATGGTGTGTAATATGGAAAAAAATAAAAAGGAAAAGAAACACAAAAGAACAAAGAACAAAATAAGAAAAAAACAAACAAACAAAGCAAAAACAAAAACAAAACAAACTAACAAAAGAGAGAAAAACTAAAAGGCAAAACTTTTTTAAAGAGAAAAAAGAAGCAAACAAACAAACACTAAAAAGAAAAGGCCAAAAACAGTGTACAATCATATGTGTATGTTCTTGCAATGTTAAAACGAACGGCGATGACCGACACTCCCCCATTCTACACCCCTTACGGCACCGTCCGGACCACTTCAATCATCTCATCTCTACAACACCTAAACAGCCGATATCACCTGACGGTGGCAGGCTGGTCAAATTCACCCAACAACAACAACAACTTCGCTTTTTGCTGCTACGCACGTCTCGCCGCTAGAACTCTGACGCCGATACTCCAGGGCACAAGAGATTGACTTGGACGACGCCAGATGCCTGCCGCAACCGCAAGACGCCGCCGACCAGCTACCTGCTGCCAGCCACCAGCCGCCTGCCACCACACACACACACCAGCCAACATACACACATACACAAGCACCAAGCACACCGAACCACACCTCCCTGCGCCACCGATCTCTTCTCCTCCAAGCATACAGTACTCTCAACCTATCTCTCCTGAACTTCAACTCTATCCAAGCCCCTTCAAGTCTTCAAACGCGTTCTCAAGCTCACCACCTGCTACATCTGCTGCGCCGTCGACTTCTACGCTGCTTCATACTCTACAAGATCGTCAAGACCGACTTCGGCAAATCCTTCAAATCAGCTCTACTCACCGCGCTTGCTTCATCTACCACTGCAGTGCTCAGTGACAGTGCCTCTTCAGACCAGTGCTCTTCTCTGCCTGTACGACTCCATCTGCACTCAAGGTCAGTCCGGCGGTGCGGCCACCCCTCCCCGGACTCCCCCCCCCGCTTCCCTCTTGTGCCCTCTGCACGATCTTTATCTGATCTTTCTGAACGTGCTTCCTTCACGCACAGTTTCTGATTTCTTTGTGTTTTCTTCGTCTTTATCTGCCCCTCTTTTACAATCTGTTGGGCTTTCTTCACGCCCTTCCGAACCCTCCGCCAAAAACTGTACTGTGATTGTCTGTGCCACACACCTGCCACTGAAGTGAACACCCTTTCTTCAACACCACTGACAACTTGAACGCAAACAACACCGCTAACCACATCACCACCAACATGCACTCATCAGCTCAGCCATACGGCGATTTCTTCCTCTGCCGCCGGGGGGATGGGGTGCCCATGGGCACCCTCGACCCCTGGCTGGTGGAGGAAGAAATCGCCAAATACACAGGGGAGCCCCTGCACGCAAAACAGATCCACTCAGGGGCTCTCCTGATACAAGCCAACACTGACATGGACAGCAAAATTCTCCCCACCATACATATGATCGGCACAACACCTATCACCATCGTCCCCGCCACCAAGATGAACACATCACAAGGAACAATTCACGCCAGGGAGCTGGCCGGGATAGCGGTGGAGACCCTGGTCTCTCGACTAGAGAACCAGGGGGTTACCGCCGCGTTCCGGCCGGCTCAACAACCCGGACGGCCACAACCACAACCACACATCATCGTCCTCACATTCAGAACACGGACACCACCAAAACACATCAAAGCCGGCTACCTACGCTACAACGTCACGCTACGTGCACCCCTCCCTCGACGCTGCAAAAAAATGTCAGCGGTACGGCTACTCCGAAGGGGGGGGGGGGTGCCACTCCACCACATACACCTGCGGAAAATGCGCAGCACAACACAGCACCACAACATGGCCAGGCGGCGAGGCCCGCTGCGCCGCCTGCGCGGGGCCGCACGAGGCTGGGAGCAGCTCCTGCCCTCGGTGGATGGCGGAGAAAGAAATTCTCCACCTGGTCCACCTAGAGGGCATGGAGCTGTCCCTGGCCAGGAGGGCGGTGGCCGGCCCGCCGGCGGCGTGGCCGACCCGCCGCACAGAGCCGGGATACAAACCACCACCAACACTTAACCACACAGATTACCCGGCTCTGTCCACACCCACCACCACGCGACACAGGCACACCACAAGCACCTACCCACCACAACAACCCACACCAACAACACACGCAGAACACGAGCGCCAACACCAGCTTACACATCGGTACAACGCCCGGCACACCAACCACCACCACCACCAACCCGCCAACCGACATCGACACCGACCCCCCCCAACGTCCACCGCCACCACCCCAACGGCCAACAGCCTCACCATATCCACAGACCTCTCCCTCAACAGACGAGTCACCAACACACACAATCCGCACATACACAGACCAGGACACAGACACAGAGGAACATGCTGACATAGAACACTCTTCCACAGACACAGAGCGGACACTCCCCCCACAACAGAGACCACCCCCGCCCACAAACCACCAAAGCCACTGAAAAAAAAAACACACAAAGACCGACCTCACCTAACAGACCACTTACGCGCGCCAACACACAAAAACAATGAACACAATCATACAATGGAACAAACACGGCCTCATTAGACATTGGAACGAATTCAAACAGTACGCATTACAAACAAATCACACAGCACTATGCATACAGGAAACACACTTCAAACCTCACGACCCATATCAATTTAACATTCCTCAATACACACTACACAGACAAGACACACACAACAAACACAGATCAGGCGGAGTATGCACATATATTAGGAACACAACCCCGCACCGCCTGATACAATTCAACACTACAGCAGGCATATTACTCACTGAAATCCACGTACACAACACAGCCTACACACTCATTAGCGTATACGACCCCCCTCGCGAAACACAGAAACCCTCTCGGAATTAAATAAGGCACTTGAACAAATTAACACCCTTGTCATACTCACAGGAGACTTTAACTCACATCACCCACCATGGGACACCCGCACAACACGACACGATCACAGAGCACTCACACTCATCACACTAGCTACACAACATAACCTCACAATACTCAACACCGGCTCACCAACATACGTCGTACCAATTAGTTCACACCTCCCTACCACCCCGGACGTAACACTCGCTTCCTCTCGCATAGCCCTCACCCTATCCTGGACAGCGGACTCCGATCCACACTTTAGTGACCACGCCACCATCACCATTACCTTCCACCAAATCCCGACCATCGGCCCACCCAACCTCCCGACGGGTCGGTGGAACCTTAAAAACGCATCCTGGACCCCATTATCAGAATCCTTAGCAGCACAGACATTCTATAATCCACAATACGCACCAGGACAATACGCAGACATGCTACTCACCACCGCACTCCAACACATACCACAAACAAAACCACGACACCAACACAAACCTCGCGCGGCTCCCTGGTGGACCGAAGAGTGCTACCGGGCGATCCGCGCGAGGAACCACGCACGACACAGATACGAACGACACCGCACACCGGAAACACTCACAGCATACAAACTAAACAGAGCACTATGCAAGCGCACCATCAGACAAGCAAAAAAGACCTGGAATAAATTTTGCACACAATTTAATAGATTCACACCTCTCGGCAAAATTTGCACACTCCTCAAAACATTTCAACACCGACAAAGACCCCCAGCTAAAGCCATCACACTTATACACAACATCACCATCACAGACCCACAAACAAAAGCAAATATTTTCGTGGACAACTATCACATTAGGTCATGCACACTCCCACGACACCCCCCACCCCCAATCAGACACACACGTCCACATCTTTACAACACTAGGTTTACACTCACAGAATTACCAATAGCAATCGCATAAACAGGAAACACAAGCGTAGGACCAGACAACATGCACTACTCATTCTTCAAACATCTACCACTACAAGCATTACACGCATTACTCGACACCTACAACACCGCATGGACAACACATACATATCCACAATCTTGGTTACACGCTCTTCTCATTCCTATCCCTAAACCAAACACTGACTCAACTCTATGCGACTCTTACCGTCCTATCGCACCAACCAGCTGCTTTCACAAACTCTTCGAACGCCTAGTAAGAAAAACGCCTTCTTTATATTCTTCAAACACAAAAACTAATCTCTCCTATGCAATCAGGCTTTCTTCCTAACCGCTCATGTCTTGACAACCTCACCTATCTCACCACCCACATCCAGGAAGCGGCGGCCAAGAAACTTTCCACCGTCGCCGTCTTCCTGGATCTCAAACAAGCCTATGACACTATCAACATCACGGCACTCCTAGAACACTTACACAACATAGACATACAGGGCAGACTCATACACTACCTCCATTTCTATATATTAAACCGCTCCTTCCAAGTCAAAATCGGACAACACACCTCAGCAACTAAATTCCCTACAACCGGCCTAATGCAGGGCTCGGTTCTCAGTCCCCCCCCTTCTCTTTATTTTAGGCTTAAATTCAGCCCTCACCGACAACTTCTCGGCCAAAATTGCGATCTATGCAGACGACATTGTACTTTGAACATCGCAAGCAACACCAAATCACGCTCTAACTCTACTGCAAAACTCACTAACAGAATTACACAACAAACTCGCAGTACTAAATCTACACATCGCACCACACAAATCAATATGCATGATTTTCGGCTACCACCAACACACAGGTGCACAACCACTAAAACTAGACCAGACACCTATACCTCTCGTTACCCAAGCACAATTTTTAGGCATCGCATTAGATCCGCGTCTTACCTTTCGGCCACACATTCTGGACATTAAAAAACGCGCATCCAAAAGAATTAACCTACTACGAGCACTTTCTGGCACAAACTGGGGATCCGATCGAAACACACTTCTAACCCTCTACAAATCACTCATTCGGCCAATTTTGGAATACGGATCCCCACTCTTCGAAAACGCTGCTAAATCAAACCTCAAACTTCTAGACAGACTACAACACCAATGCTTAAAAATAGCCACAGGAGCCTATATCACCTCACCATACCTCGCACTACATATATACAATCACATACCAGAATTACAGCACAGACGCACACAAGCACTATTAAGATACCACTACAAAACGCAACTCATACCACAACACCCATGTACACAGGCCCTAAAACTTCGCACCACACGTGTACACCAACTCATGACAACATCACGACTCAAAACAACAATAGGCTGCCGCATCCACCAACACACAAACAGACTACACATTACACTACCCACTGCCAAACCATTACCAACACCCACAGCCTGGTGGAAACACGAAACACCCACAACACACTTCCTCATAGACCACCCAAAACACACATACACCGACGCAGAAATACACCAACTCTTCTTCCAATTCACAGCACAACACGCAAATTACAACATCATATACACAGACGGTTCAAAATCACATACACAGCAGACGGGCACAGCGGCGGTGCTGTACCCCAATGCAGCACCGCCGCGGGTTATCCTTCGTGCCCGTCTGCACGACACAGCATCAACCTACACAGCAGAATTATACGCAATCTTTTCGGCTTACTCCACCATTTACAACACCAAAATTGAACACAACATCATAGCCACTGACGCCAAATCAGCATTACAAAGCATCACACCATACACCAAACACAAACACCCCCTCATCCCGAAAATACTCAACATACACCAAAAACTCAACGCACGACAAAGACCACTTCTCCTATGGATGCCAAGTCACACAAACATACACGACAACGAACACGCAGACACTGAAGCAAACATAGTCACAACACTACCACAAACCATACCATGCCCACTCTCACAATCTGACTACTACCCCACAATACAACAGGCACTTAACAAACACATCCAACAAACATGGGACGCAGCACTAACGCAACTTCATGAAATACACCCCAAACACGAACCTTGGCACACCATCAACCAACGCACCAGACTTAAGGAACGCACTCTAACACGACTACGCCTCGGACACACAGCACTTACACACTCCTACCTCTTACTACAACGCCCACAACCACAATGCACAACATGCCAACGAACACTCACCATCAAACACATCCTCATCTACTGCACTAAATACGACAACGAAAGGCAACACATCACAGACTACTGCAGCAAACGCAACATTCCACAAAACATCACTACACTTCTCAACGGCGACTATCCAACATTACACGAGCTTCTCTTCCACTTTCTCTCTACGACACGCCTAATTGATCAACTGTGAAAAAAATAGACCGGGAAGAAAAGGGGGTAAAAGAAAAAACGACGGAAACCCGGGGGAAAAATGAACCGAAAAAAAAAAAAAAAACAACAAAACAAACCAAAAACAAAAACAAAAAATCAAACAAATAACTACAAAAAAAAGATGTTCTTGCAATGTTCATATATGGCGATGAACCGATCCCAACCCACCCACTGCACCCCATACCCCAATCTAGCACCGTCCGGACTGACAGCTTCTATCGACTACTTCATCTCCGGCTCTCAAACGACTCTTCTCTGCCATCTCCACCTCTTCAAGCTACCAGATCAACTCAGCCCTTCAAGACGACTCCGACTCTACTCGAACATCACTCTACAAGCAATCTATCCACCCTGTATCTAATCCTCCTACCATTCTATCCCTCACACACCGGAAACAGCCGATATCACCCACAGGTGGCAGGCTGGCCAAATACAACCACACACACACACACACGGTTTTTGGCTCCGGACGATTTTTGGGAGGATGTTTCATATTTTCTTTCCCATTCATCCCCACTCTGTCTCAGTCTCATCAGAGTTGCATGGCCTTTCCTCAGTTATCTTGATGACCCAGTGTTGATGTTCAGCTTTAAAATCTGGCTCGTGGAATAAATCCTACTATATACTTGCTATACACGGCCTCTTCTTTTGCCTTGAAACCTTTGCAGTATACTCGTACCATGCATTCTGCATTTCAGTAATCCTGTTTTGCTTCTCGGGGCAATGCTATGACTAGGGCCGTGTGAGGTCGAAGATGGGTCATCTCAAGACGGAAAGGCGTCGTCTAAAGTCGGAGAAGAGCCGTCTGAAAGGCGAACCATATCAAGTAAAAAAAAAACAGACTGCCGGAGGAATGGATAAGTGAACTGACCGAAAAGAGCCGGCGGAATTCGGATAGTTTGAATTATGAGAAAGTGACCAGACCTGAAAGAGACCTACTGAATTCGGAGAGGAGCCGTTTGAACTCGGGTCGAGTTATGGGTGCTAGATGACCAGTACAGTCGGTGCTCCCTTGAATTACAAATAATATGAACCTTTTGAACTCGGAGAGGGGATGTCCAATTTTGGATAAAGACCGTCTAATGTAAGAGATAGGCCGTCTATAGCAGGAGAGGAGTCGTAATAAGTCAGAGAGGGGCTACCTAAATTTAATAGCGACCACCACACCATTACAGCGGCTCGCTTAGGACGTATCTGTGACCTCCACAAAACATACTCTTAGCTTAAGAGGCACTGATTCAGGCCAACCAAACCTAGAAACTTGTCAAGGACAAATGTTCGTATGGCAGATGTACGTAAGCAAAGGTACGTAAGCAAATGTACGTATGCGCAAAAGTACGCATGGAAGATGTACGTAAGCGCAGATGTACGAAAGTGCAAAAGTGCGTATGGCAATTGCACGTATGGCAGATGTACGTAAGAGCAAATATACGCATGGCAAAAGTACGTTAGCAAATATACGTAAGCGCAAACGTACGTAAGCGCTAATGTACGTAAACAAGCTTATGTACATTTGCGCTGATGTACATTTGCGCTTACGTACATTTGCGCTTATTCACCTTTGCGCTTACGTACTTTTGCGCTTACATACATTTGCGCTTACGTACATTTGCACTTACGTACATTTTCCCATACGTACTTTTGCGCATATGTACTTTTGCGCTTACGTACATTTGCGCATTCGTACATTTGCCATGCGTACATTTGCGCTTACGTACATTTGCCTGCGTACATCTGCGCTTACTTACAATTGCCATACGTACATGTGCGCTTACGTACATTTGATTACGTATATTTGCGTACGTACATCTCCCATACGCATATTTACTTCACGTACATTTGTCCGGTTACCTTGTAGGATGGCTACTTCGAAGCCTGGCCAAGTCGCGAATTCTGACATCTGCTGAACAACTTCTTTTGAACTGCCCTTTGATAAAGCTGGAATTGGCCGGAGCACCTTTGGCGTCTGATACCGATGGTACCTTTGCCGTCTGATATCGATGGCACCTTTGGCGTCTGGTACAGATGGCACCTTTGGCATCCGATACCGATGGTATCTTTGACATCCGATACCGATGGCACCTTTGGCATCCGATAGCGATGACACCTTTGGCATCCGATACCGATAGCACCTTTGGCGTCTGGTACCGATGACGCAGTTGACGTCTGGTACCGATGACACCTTTGGCATCTAGCACCGATGGCACCATTGGCATCCGGTACCGATGTATGTTGCACTCTGACGTCATCATTTCTTTGTTTAGTATTGCTCATTGCGCTTTTTTGCACATGCTACAAATTAAGCCCTTCAAGTAGCTTATATTGAGAGAAGTCTTCTTAATGTGCGCCAACTCCACATCTAATGCTCATTATACAGACTCGAAAGGTGCTCTAAAAATTCCGAGCTTTATGAAAGTGAAAATGATACTAAGTGGATTTCAGAATTCAAGACATGATCAGACTTCGACGTAGCCATCCAACAAGCTATCTCAGTGTGGCGTGCAACACTCCATGTGAGGAATGTGACATGAGTTACTTCGGAGAAACAGGGAAGGGACTGGTAGCGAAAGTGAGGAAACGCCGTGCCGATCTGAGAAATCACCGATTCTAAAATTCAATTGTAGTTCCCGTTGAAGAGGTATCTCACCTCACAAGACGGGAGGGGGCGTCGGAGCTCGTCTTGGGATTGAACAAAAGTGCAGGAGAGCGATTGAGTCAGAGTACATTATAACGAATACTAATATTAATGTTTGTGAGAAGTTTTAGGATTGCTAACACCGTGGCACAATTGCTCTTGGAGATGAGTAACAAAATTAGACCGGGTTAAGCTCAGGACGAGTGGTTTATTCGCTAGGCGTCGTGAGCGGACAGAATACCGGTGGCGCCGCTTTGGTGGTGGGTCTGAAGGAACACAACCTGAGTGTGCTTGCTATGATTAATGCTACATTCTAGTTTCTAGAGAAGGTGAAAGTAATTTCCAATGGTGAAATTTGAACAACATTGAAACAAGCTCTCTTATGATGTGTAGTTTGTTTTATAATCAAATCGTTTCACCCTGTCACTTTGCCCTTAAAGTGAAATGGGAGCAATTGGCCATTCAACGTCTTGTAATACAACGCGTCATACATCTTCTGTGTGATGTGCTCACAATTTCCACTGTTCTTGACTAAGCGAAAATCGAATTTGTTACATTTTGATATCATCTTGAAAAACTTCCATCAAGGTTTAATCCTGTCATTTTTGCACTCAATTCCAGGATTTGTGTCTCAAGTTATCACGTTGTGTTCCTTTAAATTGTATATCAGATGTTGTACAGTAGCGAACTAATTTCCAATGGTCTCAAATAAACCGGCATAAAATCAGCTGCCTTCTGATGCCATACTCGACTACTTTTATACATATATTTACCCTTTTTCACCTTTTGACATGAAGCTTTCCGATATTATTGAGGTTCTGGCATGGCTCGCTGCACGTCAAGTGCCAACATTTACTGCCCAGAGGATCCGTAGGGCCGCCGAGCGGCGGCACGATGAAAAATAAAGCTCCAGTCTTGACCAATACTAAGCAATATCGGCTCTGCCACGCCAAAATTATATACGAGAAATTCACGGTTGTAGATGCATCCTTTCCATTCAACGCCCATAAGCGTAATGTTCTTAAACAATATCGAGAATATCTGTCGGCCCCATCTCCAATGGTGGCGGAAATCATGCCAAGCGCATCGCCTGTCGTTTCTAATATGAAAATGTACCTTTAACTTCGGCGTTTGGGCCCATTAACGTTCAGGGAATGGTTCCGCGAACCGCCATATTATGAATGGCGGGCGGTCGGCGACGGGACGCGGGTCGCGGGCATCGCCGCTGGCGGCCCGCCGTCTGTGGTGGAAAAGAGCTCCAGAAGACAATACGCAAAGTAACAATATGCGCAATATATAACTGTAAGTGGCAATGAAATTGATGTCGGAAGGCAAGCTAACTTTCATAAATGCACTTCGCATCATATTTATGGAGACAGAGTATCATAAATTGTAACTATATTCTTCGCGCACACACAAGTGAGCATCCGGGTGCGCTTGTCGCGGGAGCATATTTCAGAGTCTTGAATGGCATCAGGAACCTACCTGTTTTCTTTCTTTACCGGAGATCCCGCGATTTCCGCATTAACATTGCGTCTGACGCCTAACGTGTATCCAGAGTAACTCTAGTTCGGTTTTCTAGAAGTGTTTTAAAACGCTGCGTAGTATCCTTCAACCTGTGCTATGGCTATCCAGAAGGTACCATGATGGGCTACAACCGTGCCAATTACAGTGCGCTAAAAATGTGTTGTTCCACTGTTCTAGTTAATTGCATTTGCGTAGGATTTGAGGAAGGTAGGATAGCTGAAGCGTTGTTTTGTATGAATATGCTCCCATTGCTTTGTTTTCCTACAATTTGTAATCTCAATGCATGTATCTTACATATTATATATATATATATATATATATATATATATATATATATATATATATATATATATATATATATATATATATGCAGGTATGCATGGATGCATCCATGCATATATACATACATATATGCATATAGGTGCACGGATACATATGAAGTATTACATGATCAAATGATTTGATGCAAGCTTTTTGGCGAGTATTTTAGTTTGAATAACATTCCATGGCTTCATGGATGTTAAATGCATCACTTCTGCAGAACACACTGAGCTGAAGTGCTGAAATTGGTAACAATTTTTTTAAATATTTATATTATGCAATGAACACAGGATTACTACTGAAATTGTTTTAGATTAGGGGCATCTCAACTTCTGCCTACTTCCTCCTTCATACGTAAGTCGCATCGTGTATTTGGTCATAATGTTACTTTTCTGAGTACATTTAGCATAACATATCACTCAGTAAATCGATGGTATGCGAAGCAGGCAGCTTACTCTACCCGTATCTTTCTGTTTGTCATTGAAACATAGTTGATTCGAAGTGTAGCGATGGTTGTACCAAGCCATAGTCGCCGGTTCATTTCAGTTTCTGACGTGAGACGTCCAGAGACGTGAGACGGGCGAGAGCAGAGCACTCGACTGTCACACCGTCACACTCCTATCTCTCAGCTGCGGCAGCGAACAATCTAGCCTCTCAGGTGACACCGCATAGATGAATGCAATATTTAAATGGCATGTGCTGCGTGTTCATGCAGAAAGCAGGCTTTACAGCACTGTGATTAAACATTTTCACAAAGCCTGTCCCCGATGGATTCGAATTGAGCTGGGCCGGCCGTCGCACGACAGCATGGAGCACGCGGCCCCTCGTGGCCCGCTCGCCAAACGCCTTTGTGTGTACTGTCGCGGAAGGTGTGGCGAAGTTGGTGACATGTTGCCTCCGCCGGCCAGCGCCTTCATCGGTCTC
>JAOTOM010001734.1:0-78231 GCA_034440615.1 Ashinkailepas kermadecensis | reverse complement strand
GTAATGGAGCGGAGTTGGCAAAAGACAGGTATATCGTTCCAAGGATCGCCACTCCCTATATAGTTCCACGTGTCCAGCTCAAATTCGACCGTGTAACTGGGAAAGTCTCCTTGTGCTTGCGAGTTATTGCTTCCAAGACTGTGGTCGAACATGCTGCATTCGGCGTGCTTCTGTTCAGTTACAATGAAGGGCCTTCGGGCAGTCGCTATGTGTGACGTCGAGTAATACCCTCATAGACTGACTGGATGGCGTTTATTGATGTCACACATTGTGACATCGACTGATTAACTCTTCGTCGGTTGATAGCCTTGCATCCAATATGATACTTCTGGACAGGCTGTGTCGACTCAGAAGGGAGTCCTTAGTTAGTTGGTTATCTGGCCTTCAGGGCTCACCGACCATGTTGATCATATAGCGCCTATCAGAGCGGAGTCAATGACCATTGAGTTTAGTTTGAGCGAGGACCTAGCGCGAGTTCATGCTCTCAAATGATAAACAACAAAAGGTGGTCTGACCGGCCCGACCATAGCCGTACTGGCCAACCGGACCGGGTAGGCCTAACGACAACATTTTGGAGTCGTAGTAAGTAACCATGTTAGTGTGTTTGTTACAGAACATCGTCTTAGTGCAAGACACATCCGATTAATTAGCAGTGAGGTTGATCAGCTTTCTTCGAATATTCCCTTTAAAGTACTGAGAATCGTCGTTTACAGAAATAATCTTGTGGCTGTATTTCCCTTCCCCACAAACCAGCCTTGTAGACCCAGGCGTCAACCACGTGGTTATGTCATGTCACGTGCACTGCTTGACCCAGCTCTGGGTGATTGCCGGCCAATGTCAGTTGGATGGACTGTGCACACTGAACGGTCATCTTCGGCATACACTGAGCGAGAACAACGGGGATCGTAATATACCGTGGCACGTGTGCTAGTTCGATAATACAGTGGCACGTGTGGTAGTTCGACAATACCGTGACACGTGTGCTAGTTCTATAATACCGTGGCACGTGTGCTTGTTTGACAATTCGAACCGTACAACGAAGTGTGAGATCCGTAGGTCTTATGCAGCGACAAGGGCGACTTCGGCAAGAGTGCAGTGAACACAGCTTGTGGTGGACATCTGTTCGAGACAGGTATGCTGAACTTGAGGAAAGTGCGTTTGTAGGACGCGATTCGGACATCGTTAGTAGGGTACTTTGAGTAGAAGACCTTTAGTGACGCGACTTGGACTTCATTGGGCACCTGGCTGTTTGCTTCATGAACCGTTGAACGAAATATACCTCATCCACTATATTTGCAACTTTTTTTTGTCACGTCTGAAACATTTATTCTATTGATGTGGACATGTCCACTCCTCATGTTATGTAGCAGAACCGTGATATAATCGTTCCAAATGTCATATATAGGGCTTTTGGAACTGGGCAAGATATGGTAGCGGGTGTCACCCCTGCACAATACCAGCAGGTGCAGTCCGGTGCTTCTCTGGCTTGACTTGTCAAAGCAGGCAGGTGCTGCCGAATGCTGGAATATTAGGCTACCCTCCTCTGAAGTCGCCTGGTGCCTGCGCCCGGAATTAGCTAAATATGCGGTAAATGTGTCCCACTACATAAATATCCTGAAAAGTTCCCCCGATAAGGTTGTAACAACGACTACTAATTCCAACTACTATATTCTACTATTTGACCCAGCTGCGGGAGATTGCCGGCCGATGTCAGTTGGGTGGACTGTGCCACGCTGAACGGTCTTCTTCGGCACAGACTAAGAGAGAACAAACGGGATCGTAATATACCGTGGCACGTGTGCTGGTTCGACAATACCGCGGCACGTGTGCTAGTTTGACATTACCGGGGCACGTGTGCTCGTTCAACAATTCGATGCGGGCAACTAAGGTTATGATTCATCAACTGTATTCAGGTGATGTGTCCGACTTTGGTAAACTATTTCCGAAACCGAGCATGCCTTCCGACAATGGTTTTTAACCCATTCAAAGCGCTGAAATTGCGCAGCCCCCTTCACGCGGGGACGATGCTGTGCCTGACAGAATACTGTGACGAACATGGGCAGGTGCTACTTGGAACCTTGAACTAAGTTGGGAAACAATGAAATGGAAGCGATCATTTCAGGAATTGGCCCACGAAGCAGACGATGTTTGTGCCTTATCAAAAATTTACAACCAGATTCAACCACCGTACAAATGGCATATAATAGATGCAACGCAGCTGTTCTTGGCACCTCGAACGTTGTAGGAGTCCTCGCGAGACACTGCGCTGGTGTACCCAATCTAGTTAGCTTTATTTACCATCGAACCTATGTTATTAGAACCTTGACGTACGGATCTTGGAGCGATGTTCAGTACCATTACCAGGCGTGCTATGTGTGCTTGAGTTTTTTTTGTGCATTAGCGGAACTAGTGCATGTAGAAACAAGGCAGATAACAATATGTGGCAATACTCGATTCTTGGGCAAGATGTATTTGAAATGTGTGGGTGAACAATTCAATGTCGTAGCACAAAAAGAAAAGAAATGAATGAATAAATTACGCATAATCAACTTGATGTTCTGTAGAAATCATCACATAGTAGAAGGTATTTCAACCCCATTAACATTGTCCAACAGTTACATTCTGTAGCTGTTTACAAACACCCAGTGTGGTTCGTAGAACAACGAGTGCAAGCAAGGGAATGCAACCAATGAAACAACCAATGCTTATCCCACCAGTCCACTTATGCCACGAGACAGCTTACACCAGTCAACTTATAACTTTACTTGCAACCTTGGACTTTCTTTGACAAACCATACGGGAACCAGTGACCGAGATTCCTCACAAAATGAATGTGCGATGAGATGTTTCTGCTTTTGTAAGAATGGCTGGACGTAAGTTCTGTAAACATCGCATAGCATATATCCGTTTCAGGTGTTCTTACTGGCTTCAACGCTGTAATAGTCCTCGTGAGAGTCGGAACTGGTTGACTTAATTTAATTGACTTGATGAATACATGACATGTGGGATATGTTATCAAACATCGTTTCGGTGGCATCAGACGAGGGTTCGTCACTTGGATCGTACCATAAATGTAGCTATCACGTAATGTAAATGTATGGAGGTAAATCCGTTCGTCGGATGCTAAGTGGTGTTCAATCCTTGGCGACGGCCTTCTGCAGCTCGTGCGGTGCCATTTCTCCTCATTTTCGGACGAGGTACAAATAGTGTTTTGCTTTCGATATATATTAAACATTCGCAAGTCCATTCACGCCTTAAATACTTGATCCATCACACGGTGATTGACACTCAGAAGAGACATGGCGATATTTCATGTTGAGAATGGCTTCTTAGTTGTAGGTAGGCTTGGGTGCGTAGGTGGGCTTGTAGGTGGGGGCCGGGGCGTATGTAGGAGCGGGTTTGTAGGTGGGCTTGTAGGTGGGGGCCGGGGCGTACGTGGGAGCGGGCTTGTAAGCGGGCTTGTAGGCAGGCGCAGGCTTGTAGGCAGGGGCAGGCTTGTATGCAGGCGCAGGCTTGTAGGCAGGGGCAGGGTGGTTCTCGGGGTACTTGGCCTCGCCAGTGTAGGTGACCTCAGCCACGTTGCCGGAGTAGGCATCGGCAGTGTTGTAGGTCACCGTCTGGGTACGGCCGTCGGGAAGGACAACAGAGTAAGAGCCCTGGGTGCTGTAGCCGTCACGGGCCTCCTGGGCGTTGAACTGAGGCTCGTAGTCGCCGTAGCCGTGGACATCGTAGCTGAAGTCGTACTTGGGAGGAGTATCATAGCTGTCCGTGTGTGCCGGGGCGTAGGTGGGCTGGTGGTAGGCCGGAGCCGGAGCAGGGTAGCTGGGGGTATTGTCGGCGGCAGCAACGGCCAGAAGAGCAGCGACGATGAACACCTGGGGACAGAAAGAATGTCAGAGTCGGCAGGCATCTCTCCAGAGTACCTCATGTTATGTTGGTATCGTTAATCAGTTCTGTCAGCGTCAGCTCCCCTGCTCTGTAATTGACCATGTTTGAGGTGTAGGTTGGCTGATGAGCTGTAGACGTTCGCTGCTCCACTGCTCTATAACTTACCTGCATGTTTGAGCTGCGGGTTGGCTGGTGAGCTGTGGATGTGTGGTGGCGTCGGTGGTGAGACTGGCCGTTATATACTGACCGGTGATGGTGACCCTGCCCCGGGCGGTGGTCGGAAGGGGCGTGTCTCCAGTGACGTAACATCGCGCTAGTCGGCCACTGTCAGTCCAGACGGTTGTAAATCACGCACATTGGGTCCCGAGCGGACCAAGCGCATGCGGTAGTGAATCCTCTGTAGTAGTAGCGCATGTGGTAGTGAATCCACTTAGTACAAAATGCATCGTTTGAAACCCTCTTTTACTAACCCGTTCATTTGGAACGGTACATTAAGGGCTGTCCCAGCTGTGGATGATGGTCTGAGAACACATTCCGAGGAGGATTGGACACGCGGAAGAGTTTTTGACAACCGTTTAGTCCTTTTTATCGTCAATTTTGTTCCAATTGTTACTGGGGAGGCTTTAGAGAATCCAAGTCATTGCTAAGCGCATCTTATTGTATTGATCTCGAACCCACTTCCCCATCGGGAATTTCCAGTTCAATAACGTACTTTTGACCGAGAGTTTAACGTACCCACGTAGTGGGCACGGCCGCCTGGTGCCTGCGCCCCCGACCTTGTCTGACCAGTTGCCAACTGGGTATCGCAGCCAGAGGCGGTAATAGCGAACGCGTGGAGTGACCCGAACCCATTGTGCCAAGACCGGGAGACCTTTGCAGGCCAGCGCTCTATCCACTGAGCTAACTAGACGTCAAATGTGCATGCTGGATCTACATCAATAATTCACGTGTCTGGTTTTATTTATTGTTAATCCACCTGGTATTGATACTGAAGCACACTAGAACGAACAGGTAATACAGCCGGTGCAGAGTGGTACGTTCACTGAAGGTCGTACCGGATACAACGCAGCGGAAACAAGTGGAAGAGGAAACGGGGACGGCCGAGACGTTGCAGGTATCACATCTATGAATAACTGATATCGATATCAATATCTATGAATATATCACGTGCCAACTGAAGGTCTCACCTTGTTCCAGAAGAGCAAACAGCCTGGAGTGATATTCGATATGTGCCATCAATGTGGTCGACACTGTTGGACGCCATGTTCATGTTCTGCTGTTGTTGTCTTAGTGGGAACAATTGGCGGGTTGGTTGACACCCACGATATCGGTGAACAATATACAGAGTACGTGAAATATACCGAGTAGCACATAAAAATGTGACCTAGGGAATCCCGATAATAATGTTGCTGTCATCCGGGTAAGGCTGGAGATCTCTAACCTAACTGGGGTGGGGGTTCCAGGTCTTTACTTTGAGGACATACTTTCAGATTCATTACGGAAAATGACTAAGTAACATTAGCACAGTGGAAAACTAGGGGATCTGAAACCCCGACCCACCCGGGATCTCCAGTCATACATCCGGATTCACTCGGGAAAGTAAATTGCGAGGTAATGGAACGGCGTTGGCAAAACACAGGCATATCGTTCGAAGGACCGCAACTTCCTTTATAGTTCCACGTGTTCAGCTCAAATTCGACCATGCAACTGGGACAGTCCCCTTGTGCTTGCGAGTTATTGCTTCCAAGACTGTGGTCCAACATGCTGCGTTCGGCGTGCTCCTGTTCAGTTAAAATGAATGGCCTTCGGGCAGTCGCAATGTGTGACGTTGAGTAATATTCTCATAGATTGCAGGGTGTTCATTAATGTCACATATTTTGATATCGATTGATTAACTCCTTGTTGATTGATGACCTTGCAGCCAATATGATACTTCTGGACAGGCTGGTTGGGGTTGTTTTGGTTTTACGACACGTCGACTATTGAGTCATATAGCGTCGCCAATCCTCACGCCGATTGTTCGCGGGCGAAGAGTGGTCTCGACAGGCTGTGTTGACTCAGAAGGGAGTCGTTAGTTAGTTGGTTATTTGGCCTTCAGGGCGCACCGACCATGTTGATCGTATAGCGCCCATCAGAGGGGAGTCAATGACCATTTAGTTTAGTTTCGAGCGAGGACGTAGCGCGAGCTAATGCTCTCCATTGTATAAACAAGAGGTGGTCTGACCGGCCCGACCACAGCCGTACTGGCCAACCGGACCGGGTAGGCCTAACGACGACATTTTGGAGTCGTAGCAAGTAACCATGTTTGTGTGTTTGTTACAGAACATCGTTGTAGTGCAAGACACATCATATTAATTAGCTGTGAGGTTGGCCAGCTGTCTTTCAATATTCCCTTTAAAGTACTGTGAATCGTTGTTTACAGAAATAATCTTGTGGCTGCATTTCCCTTCCCCACAAACCAGACTTGTAGATCCAGATGTCAACCACCGGTTTATGTCATCATGTGACGTGCCCTGCATGACCCAGCTCTGGGTGATTGCCGGCCAATGTCAGTTGGATGTCCTGCGCCACGCTGAACGGTATCCTTGGGCACACACTAAGAGAGAACAAAAGGGATGGTAATATACCGTGGAACGTGTGGTAGTTCGACAATATCGTAACACGTTAGCTAGTTCGACAATACCGCCGCACGTTTGCTAGTTCAACAATTCGATGCGGGTAACTATGCTTATGATTCATCAACAGTCATTGGCAGTCAGCCGATTAGTCCGACTTCGGTAAACTATTTCCGAAACCGAGCATCCCTTCCGACAATGGTTTTTAACCCATTCAAGGCGCTGAGATCGCACTGCTCCCTTCACACGTGGACGATTCTGTGCCTGCCAGAGTATTGTGACGAACATGGGCAGGTGCTACTTGTAGCCTTGAACTAAGTTGGGAAACCAGTCAAATTGAAGGGATTATGTGAGGAAATTGCCCACGAAGCAGCACTGATGTGTTGCTTCCTGATATACCAGTGTTGTATCTGGGTCGGTATGCATGTATTCTAAAGCATTGGTGTTGTTTTGGGAATCTGTTCGATCAATTTTCGTGTAATTTCTGTGAATTATTGATTGAATCCTTCAGCTACTGCATCATTTTTTAGAGTGAGGTTTGTATAGTTAAAAAACCAATAAATTCAAAAAGAACAAGAACCATCTTGACTTTCATAAAATGGACAGCCTGCGGGATCATCTGACCAATGAACTTGCATGCATTTTGCTGAAAATGATCCTGAAGAAGCAGGTACTAGTTTAATTAATGCATATAAAAGTGGGATTGATACATTTACATATATTCAAGTCTTGTCAAGACTTGTTCAAGTCATCACAATAAGCAGCCTCCATATAACCATATCTGTTGGATACCAGAGGAATGCACATGTATATGTATATTTATGCGTATTTGTGTGCGTGTGTGTGTGCTTACTATATACAGGAGTTGAAAAACACCCAACCATAGTTTCTCCCGCACTCCACCCAATAACAAGCTAGTGCTTAGCTGGATGGGGTTGTGGGATGAGCCTAAGTATACAAAATGCATTTGAAATCAGTAGTGCTCAGTACCATCTGACCACAAACCAGATACTAACAATATAATATATACCCTAACTTCTTTTTGGGATCGATCCAGGGCCATTCACACGACTCATTTGGGTATGGCTACTTTCAGCATTCTGTATGGTTAGTTTTATTGTTCTAACGTCGGGTGTTTTGCATTCCTGTGTATTTGTTTTCCATCTCTTAGCTGGGAGTGCCGCGACTTTACTGTTTATTGTATGGTGCTAACGTAAGGTGCTTTCAGTCGTTGGGTAAGAGGAGGGGGCGCTCTTGGTCACCTGATCTTGGGTAGTGGGCCTAAAAAATGAATATATGAGATGTGGAATATTTAATCAATCATCGTTTCGGTGTCATCAGAAGATAGTTCGTCACTTGGATCGTACCACAAACGTAGCTATCACGTAATGTAGATGTAGACAAGTAGTTCGTTCGATCGGATGTTCGGTTGCTTTCAATCAGTGGCTTTCAACAGCGGCTTTCAATCCTTGGCGACGGCCTTCCTTGCGCTCGTGCGGTACCATTTCTCCTCCTTTTCGGACGAGGTACAAAGAGTGTTTTGCTTTCGATATGTATTAAACATTCGCGGTTCCATTCGCACCTTAAATACTTGACCCATCACACGGTGATTGACACTCAGAAGAGACATGGCGATATTTCATGTTGAGAATGGCTTCTTAGTTGTAGGTAGGCTTGGGTGCGTAGGTGGGCTTGTAGGTCGGGGCCGGGGCGTACGTAGGAGCGGGCTTGTATGTAGGAGCGGGTTTGTAGGTGGGCTTGTAGGTGGGAGCCGGTGCGTACGTAGGGGCGGGCTTGTAGGCGGGGGCAGGCTTGTAGGCGGGTGTCGGCTTGTATGCATGGGCGGGCTTGTAAGCAGGGGCAGGCTGGTACGCGGGGTACTGGGCCTCGCCCTTGTAGGTGACGTCAGCCACGTTGCCGGAGTAGGCATCACCGGTGTTGTAGGTCACAGTCTGGGTGCGGCCGTCGGGAAGGACAACAGAGTAAGAGCCCTGGGTGCTGTAGCCGTCACGGGCCTCCTGAGCGTTGAACTTGGCGTCGTAATCGCTGTAGCCGTGGACATCGTAGCTGTAGTCGTACTTGGGAGGAGCGTCATAGCTCTGCTCGTGTCCGTAGCTGGGCTGGTGGTAGGCCGGGGCCGGGGCGTAGATGGGCTGGTGGTAGGCCGGGGCCGGGGCGTAGTTGGGCTGGTGGTAGGTCGGAGCGCTTTCCGCGGCAGCAACGGCCAGGAGAGTGGCGACGATGTACATCTGGGGACAGAAAGGACGTCAGAGTCGGCAGTCATCTCTCCAGAGTACCTCATCTTATGTTGGTATCGCTAATCAGTTCTGTCAGCGTCAGTTCCCCTGCTCTGTAGTGCACGAAGTGTGAGGTGTGCGTTGGCTGGTGAACTGTGGACAGTGACAAATCATTCGTGAAATAGAGTGGAAGGTACCACTTTCTGAACACTCAATCGACATCCTTCTCCAAGAAGTACCGACATCCTGCTTCTTGATGCGTGGTTATGAAGTCTTCGTGTTTCCTTTCTAACAGAATCCCGTTCATAAGTACGATGGTGATGCTCTCGCTAATGCATGGTGACACGAACATTTTGCAACGCGATTTCAGGTAAAGGGAATTCTTATAATGTGATATGGCATACAATACCAGTTTTTTCCATAGGTATTTCTCTCGCTATCCCGAATATAGCTCTTCCTAAATTATGAATACCAAAACAAATGATAAGGGTACAACCACAGTACGCCATTTGGAATATTTGAGTCAGAAGACACCAAAAGCATTTTACATGACACTAATTCCATGGCAAATTTCGACATCCTACTGCGCTCGCTTCAACAGCTCATACCTAACGAAAAACCATTATTTTAACATTGACTATGGACGTTTGCTGCTTCTCTGCTCGATAGTTTACCTGCATGTTTGAGCTGCGGGTTGGCTGATGAGCTGTGGATGTGTGGTGGCGTCGGTGGTGAGACTGGCCGTTATATACTGACCGGTGATGGTGACCCTGCCCCGGGCGGTGGTCGGATGGGGCGTGTCTCTAGTGACGCACCATCGCGCTGGTCGGCCACTGTCACTCCAGACGGTTGTAAATCACGCACATTGGGCCCCGAGCGAACTAAGCGCATGCGGTAGCGATTCCTCTGTAGTGATAGCGCGTATGGTAGTGAATCCACTTCGTACAAAATTCATCGTTTGAAACTCTCTTTTACTTCCCCGTTCATTTGGAACGATTCATTAGGGGGCCGTCCTAGCTGTGGGTGATGGCGTCTAAGAACACATTCCGAGGAGGATTGGACACGCATAATAATTTTTGGCGGCCGTGAAGTGCTTTTAATCGTCAATTTTGTTCCAATTGTTACTGTTCCAATTGACCCACCTGGGATCTCCAGTCATACATCCGGCGTAACTGTGGCAAGTAAATTGCAAGGTAATGGAACGGAGTTGGCAAAAGACAGGTATATCGTTCCATGGATCGCCACCACCTCTATAGTTCCACGTGTTCAGCTCAAATTCGGTCATGGAACTGGGATAGTCCCCTTGTGCTTGCGAGTTATGGCTTCCAAGACTGTGGTTGAACATGCTGCATTCGGCGTGTTCGATGTGTGACTCCAGCTACAATGAAGGGCCTTCTGGCAGTCGCTGTGTGACGTTGAGTAATAACTCTCATAGACTGGAGAGTATTAATTAATGTCACACATTGTGACATCGATTTATTAACTCCTCGTTGATCGATTGCCTTGCAGGGAATATGATATTTCTTGACAGGCTGTGTTGACTCAGAAGGGAGTCGTTAGTTAGTTCGTTATTTGACCTTCAGGGCGTATCGACCATGTTGATCATATAGCGCCCATCAGTGGGGCGTCAGTGACCATTGAATTTAGTTTCGATCGAGGACGTAGCGCGAGCTAATGCTGTCCATTGTATAAACAACAAGAGGTGGTCTGACCGGCTCGACCACAGCCGTACTGGCCAACCGGACCGGGTAGGCCTAACGACAACATTTTGGAGTTGTAGTAAGTGGCCATTTTAGTGTTGTTTGTTACAGTACATCGTCTTAGTGCTAGACACATCCGATTAATTAACAGAGAAGTTGGCCAGCTATCTTCCAATTTTCCCTTTAGCGTACTGAGAATCGTCGTTTGCATAAATAATCTTGTGGCTGTATTTGCCCTCCCCACAAACCAGCTTTGTAGATCCAGGCGTCAACCACCTGGTTATGCCATCATGTCACGTGCCCTGCATGACCCAGCTCTGGGTGATTGCCGGCCAATGTCAGTTGGGTGGACTGTGCACGCTGGATGGTAGCCTTCGGCATACACTGAGCGAGAACAACGGGGATCGTAATATACCGTGGCACGTGTGCTAGTTCGATAATACGGTGCCACGTGTGCTAGCTAGACAATACGTGCCACGTGTGGTAGCTAGACAATACCGTGCACGTGCTAGTTCGACAATACCTTGGCACGCGTGGTAGTTCGACAATACCGTGACATGTGCGCTAGTTCGACAATACAGTGGCACGTGTGGTAGTTCGACAATAATGTGGCACGTGTGGTAGTTCGACAATACCGTGACACGTCTGCTAGTTCGACAATACCGTGACACGTGCGCTAGTTCAACAATTCGGTGCGGGTAACTAATCTTATGATTCATCAACAGTCATCGTCAGTTAGCCGATGAGTCAGACTTCGGCAAGCTATTTCCGAAACCGAGCATCCCTTCCGACAATGGTTTTAACCCATTCAAGGCGCTGAGATCGCACAGCTCCCTTCACACGTGGACGATACTGTGCCAGCCAGAGTATTGTGACGAAGATGGGCAGGTGTTACTTGTAGCCTTGAACTAAGTTGGGAAGCCAGTCAAATGGAAGCGATTATTTGAGGAAATTGCCCAGTAAGCAGCATTGAAGTGTTGCTTCGTGATATACCAGTGTTATATCTGGGTAGGTATGCATGTATTCTAAAGCATTGGTGTTGTTTTAAGGAATCTGTTCCGCCAATTTCCGTGCAAATTCTGTGAATTATTTATTGAATTCGTTCAGCTATAGCTGCATCATTTTCTACAGTGATGTCTGTATCGGTATTCATTTTTTTCAGGAATAGTGTGCTTTGAAGGAATTTACCTCAGTATCTGGTTGAGCATTACCAATTTCCCTTTTGGACTATTTTGATGTTTGTCAAATTCAGCCTCATTAATGAAGTATTTTCCCCCTGAGAGAGCGAACTATACCTTTAAGAAATACGACATTTTAAACGTCGAAGATATAGCAAAACTTCACATGATCCTTATTATGAAAAAAATCATTTGTAATCAGCTGCCTCATTCTATTAGACCCCTATCACAGAATCGCTGAATACCCCATATTCCACACGACTACAAAACCATTTCCAACACAGCTATTCAAGCAAAAATTATCTTCTTCACCATTGAATTTTTTGGACCTTAGCTTTGGAATATCATCAGCAAAACATTTCCTGCATACAGAGATACCAAATTCTAAGAGTTTTCTCAAAATCACGTTATGACATACGTCTTGAGCAAATACTAAATGACTTATGCATTCACTATATCTGTTGGATACCAGAGGAATACACATGTGTATGTATATGTATGTGTGTGTGTGTGTGTGTGTGTGTGTGCATGGGTGTTGCATGTGTGTGTGCATGGGTGTGAGCGTGGGCGTGTGTGCCTAACAATATATAGACGTTGAAAAGCACCCAACTATAGTTCCTCCCACACTCCACCCAACAACAAGCTTGTGCTTAGCTGGATGGAGATGTGGGAGGAGTCTAAGTTAAAAAAGCATTTCAAATTGGGAGTGCTCACTACCATCTGACCACAAACCAGCTACTAACTTTATAATTTATACCTTAACTTCTTTTTGGGATGGATCTAGGGCCAGTCATATGACTCCTTGGTATGGCTATTTTCAGCATTCTGTATGGTTAGTTTACTGTTCTAACATCGGGTGCTTTGCATGCCTGTTTATTTGTTTTCCAACTCTTAGCTGGGAGTGCCGCTACTTTACTGTTTATTTTATGGTGCTTGCAGTCGTTGGGTAAGAGGAGGGGACTCTCCTGGTCACCTGACGTTGGGAAGCGGACCTTAAAAAAATGAATACATGGTATGTGGAATATTTAATCAATCATCGTTTCGGTGGCATCAGACGATGGTTCGTCATTTGGATCGTACCACAAATGTAGCTATCACGTAATGTAGGCGTATAAAGGTAACTCGTTCCATCGGATGTTAATCGGTGTTCAATCCTTGGCGACGGCCCTCTGCAGCTCGTGCGGTGCCATTTCGCCTCCTTTTCGGAAGAGGTACAAAGAATGTTTTGCTTTCGATATGTATTAAACATTCGCGGTTCCATTCGCACCTTAAATACTTGATCCATCATACGGTGATTGATACTCAGAAGAGACATGGCGATATTTCATGTTGAGAATGACTCATTAGTTGTAGGTAGGCTTGGGTGCGTAGGTGGGCTTGTAGGTGGGGGCCGGGGCGTATGTAGGAGCGGGTTTGTAGGTGGGCTTGTAGGTGGGGGCCGGGGCGTACGTAGGAGCGGGCTTGTAAGCGGGCTTGTAGGCAGGGGCAGGCTTGTAGGCAGGCGCAGGCTTGTAGGCAGGAGCAGGCTTGTAGGCAGGCGCAGGCCTGTAGGCATGGGCAGGCTTGTATGCAGGCGCAGGCTTGTATGCAGGGGCAGGGTGGATCTCGGGGTACTTGGCCTCGCCAGTGTAGGTGACCTCAGCCACGTTGCCGGAGTAGGCATCGGCGGTGTTGTAGGTCACCGTCTGGGTACGGCCGTCGGGAAGGACAACAGAGTAAGAGCCCTGGGTGCTGTAGCCGTCACGGGCCTCCTGGGCGTTGAACTTGGCGTCGTAGTCGGTGTAGCCGTGAACATCGTAGCTGTAGTCGTACTTGGGAGGAGCGTCATAGCTCTGCTCGTGGCTGTAGCTGGGCTGGTGGTAGGCCGGGGCCGGGGCGTAGGTGGGCTGGTGGTAGGCCGGGGCCGGGGCGTAGCTGGGCTGGTGGTTGGTCGGAGCGCTTTCCGCGGCAGCAACGGCCAGAAGAGTGGCGACGATGAACATCTGGGGACAGACAGAATGTTATGGTCGGCAGTCATCTCTCCAGAGTACCTCATACTTATGTATCATTTACCAGTAATACCATAATACCAGTTTATTCCCTAGGTATTTTTCCGGCTATCCCGAATATAGCTCTTCCTAAATTATGAATATCAAAACAAATGATAAAGGTACAGTCACAGTACGCCATTGGGTAAATTGGAGTCAGAAAGACATCAAAAGCATTTTAAAGGACACTAATTCCATGGCATATTTCGATTTCTATTCTGCTCGTTTCAACATCTCACAACTAACGAAAAACCAGTATTTTAACATTGACTGTGGACGTTTGCTACTTGGCTGCTCTGTAGCTTATTTGCATGTTTTGAGGTGTGGGTTGGCTGATGAGCTGTAGACGTTTGCTGCCTCTCTGTTCGATAGTTTACATGCATGTTTGAGATGTGGATTGGCTATTGAATTGTGGACGTTTGCTGTTCAGGTGCTCTATAACTTACCTGCATGTTTGAGCTGTGGGTTGGCTGGTGAGCTGTGGATGTGTGGTGGCGTCGGTGGTGAGACTGGCCGTTATATACTGACCGGTGATGGTGATCCTGCCCCGGGCGGTGTTCGGAAGGGGCGTGTCTCTAGTGACGCACCATCGAGCTGGTCGGCCACTGTCACTCCAGACGGATGTAACCCACGCACATTGGGTCCCGAGCGGACCAGGCGCATGTGGTAGCGAGTCCTCACTCAGTACAAAATGCATCTTTTGAAGCCTTCTTTTACTAATTCGTGCATTTGGAGCTGCACATTAAAGGGGCTGTCCTAGCTGTGGATGATGGTTTGAAAACATATTCGAAGGAGGATTTCACGCGCGGAATAATGTTTCACGACCATGCAATTATTTGTATCACAATTTCGTTGGAATTGTTGCTGGGGAGTCTTTAGAGAATCCGAGTGAATGCTAAGCGCAAGCTTATTATATTGATCCCGAGCCCACCTCCCGATCGGGAAATTCCAGTTCAATGACCCAATTTTGACCGAGAGTTTAACGTACCCACGTAGTGGGCACTGCCACCTGGTGCCTGGGCCCCCGACCTTGCCTGACCAGTTGCCAACTGTGTATCGCAGCCAGAGGCGGTAAGAGCGAACGCGTGGAGCGACCCGAACCCATTGTGCCAAGACCGGGAGACCTTTGCAGACCAGCGGTCTATCCACTGAGCTAACCAGACGCCAAATGTGCATGTTGGATCTACAACATCAATAATTGACAAATCTGGTTTTATTTCTTGTTAGTCCACCTGATATCGATACTGAAGCACACTAGAACGAACAGGGAATCCAGCCGTGCAGAGTGGTACGTTGACGGAAAGTCATACGGTATACAACGCAGCGGAAACCAGTGGAAGAGGAAACGGTGGCGACCGAGACGTTGCAGGCATCACATGTATTAATAACTGATATCGATATCAATATCTATGAATATATCACGTGCCAACTGAAGGTCTCACCTTGCTCCAGAAGAACAAAGAGCCTCGAGTCATATTCGATATGTACCACCAAAGTGGTCGACACTGCTGGACGCCACTATGTTCATGTTCTGCTGTTGATAACTTAGTGGGAACAATTGGCCGGTTGGTTGACACCCACGATATCGGTGAACGATATACAAAGTACGTGACATATACAGTAGCACAGAAAAAAAGGTGAACTGGCGTAACCCGAGAATAATGCTGCTGCTATCTGGGTAAGACTGGAGATCTCTCACGAAACCTGGGGGTCGAGTTCCGTACTTTGAGGACATATTTTCAGATGTAGTAGGGAAGATGAAAACTTAACATAAGCAGGGTACCAAACCAGGAGGTCTGATCTCCCACCCCACCTGGGATCTCCAGCCATACATCCGGAGTAACTGTGGCAAGTAAATTGCGAGGTAATGGAACGGAGTTGGCAAAATACAGGTATATCGTTCCAAGGATCGCCACTCCCTATGTAGTTCCACGTGTTCAGTTCAAATTCGACCGTGTAACTGGGAAAGTCCCCTTGTGCTTGCGAGTTTTTGCTTCCAAGACTGTGGTCGAACATGCTGCATTCGGCGTGCTCCTGTTTAGTTACAATGAAGGGCCTTCGGGCAGTCGCTATGTGTGACGTCGAGTAATACCCTGATAGACTGGATGGCGTTTATTAATGTCACACATTTTGACATCGACTGATTAACTTCTCGTTGATTTATAGCCTTGCAGCGAATATGATATTTCAGGACAAGATGTGTTGACTCAGAAGGGAGTCGTTAGTTAGTTTGTTACTTGGCCTGCAGGATGTATCGACCATGTGGATCGTATAGCGCCTATCAGGGCGGAGTCAATGACTATTGAATTTAGTTTCGAGTGAGGACCTAGCGCGATCTAATGCTCTCCATTGTATAAACAACAAAAGGTGGTCTGACCGGCCCGACCACAGGCGTACTGGCCAACCGGACCGGGTAGGCCTAACGACAACATTTTGGAGTCTTAGTAAGTAACCATGTTAGTGTGTTTGTTACAGAACATTGTCTTAGTGCAAGACACATCTGATTAATTAGCAGTGAGGTTGATCAGCTTTCTTCCAATATTCCCTTTAAAGTACTGAGAATCGTCGTTTACAGAAATAATGTTGTGGCTGTATTTCCCTTCCCCACAAACGAGCCTTGCAGACCCAGGCGTCAACCACGTGGTTATGTCATGTCACGTGCACTGCTTGACCCACCTCTGGGTGATTGCCGGCCAATGTCAGTTGGATGGACTGTGCACACTGAACGGTCATCTTGGGCATACACTGAGTGAGAACAACGGGGATCGTAATATACCGTGGCACGTGTGCCAGTTCGATAATACAGTGGCACGTGTGGTAGTTCAACAATACCGTGACACGTGTGCTAGTTCGATAATACCGTGGCACGTGTGCTTGTTTGACAATTCGAACCGTACAACGAAGTGTGAGATCCGTAGGTCTTATTCAGCGACAAGGGCGACTTCGGCAAGAGTGTGGTGAAGACAGCTTGTGGTGGACATCTGTTCAAGACGGGTATGTTGAACTTGAGGAAAGTTCGTTTGTAGGACGCGATTCGGACATCGTTAGTAGGGTACTTTTAGTAGAAGACCTTTAGTTAATGACGCGACTTGGACTTCATTGGGCACCTGGCAGTTTGCTTCATGAACCGCTGAACGAAATACACCTCATCCACTATATTTGGAACTTTTTTGTCACGTCTGAAACATTTATTATATTGATGTGGACATGTCCACTCCTCATGTTATGTAGCAGAACCGTGATATAATCGTTCCAAATGTCATATATAGGGCTTTTGGAACTGGGCAAGATATGGTAGCGGGTGTCACCCTGCTTGAATTTTTTTTTTGTGCATTAGCGGAACTAGTGCATGTAGAAACAAGGCAGGATAACAATATCTGGCAATACTCGATTCTTGGGCAAGATGTATTTGAAATGTGTGGGTGAACAATTCAATGTCGTAGCACAAAAATAAGAGAAATTAAACAATAAATTACGTATCATCAACTTGATGTTCTGTATAAATCATCACATAATAGAAGGTATTTCAACGCCATTAACATTGTCCAACAGTTATATTCTGTAGCTGTTTACAAACAACCAGTGTGGTTCGTAGAACGAGTGCAAGCAAGGGAACGCAACCAATGAAACAACCAATGCTTATCCCACCAGTCCACTTATGCCAGGAGACATCTTACACCAGTCAACTTATAACTTTACTTGCAACCTTGGACTTTCTTTGACAAACCATACGGGAACCAGTGACCGAGATTCCTCACAAAATGAATGTGCGATGAGATGTTTCTGCTTTTGTAAGAATGGCTGGACGTAAGTACTGTAAACAGCGCATAGCATATATCCGTTTCAGATGTTGTTACTGGCTTCAACGCTGTAATAGTCCTCGTGAGAGTCGGAACTGGTTGACTTAATATAATTGATTTGATGAATACATGATATGTGGGATATGTTATCAAACATCGTTTCGGTGTCATCAGACGAGGGTTCGTCACTTGGATCGTACCATAAATGTAGCTATCACGTAATGTAAATGTATGGAGGTAAATCCGGTCGTCGGATGCTAAGTGGTGTTCAATCCTTGGCGACGGCCTCCTGCAGCTCGTGCTGTGCCATTTCTCCTCCTTTTCGGACGAGGTACAAAGAGTGTTTTGCTTTCGATATATATTAAACATTCGCAAGTCCATTCACACCTTAAATACTTGATCCATCACACGGTGATTGACACTCAGAAGAGACATGGCGATATTTCATGTTGAGAATGGCTTCTTAGTTGTAGGTAGGCTTGGGTGCGTAGGTGGGCTTGTACGTGGGGGCCGGGGCGTATGTAGGAGCGGGTTTGTAGGTGGGCTTGTAGGTGGGGGCCGGGGCGTACGTGGGAGCGGGCTTGTAAGCGGGCTTGTAGGCAGGCGCAGGCTTGTAGGCAGGGGCAGGCTTGTAGGCAGGGGCAGGGTGGATCTCGGGGTACTGGGCTTCGCCAGTGTAGGTGACCTCAGCCACGTTGCCAGAGTAGGCATCAGCAGTGATGTAGGTCACCGTCTGGGTACGGCCGTCGGGAAGGACAACAGAGTAAGAGCCCTGGGTGCTGTAGCCGTCACGGGCCTCCTGGGCGTTGAACTGAGGCTCGTAGTCGCCGTAGCCGTGGACATCGTAGCTGAAGTCGTACTTGGGAGGAGTATCATAGCTGTCCGTGTGTGCCGGGGCGTAGGTGGGCTGGTGGTAGGCCGGAGCCGGAGTAGGGTAGCTGGGGGTATTGTCGGCGGCAGCAACGGCCAGAAGAGCAGCGACGATGAACACCTGGGGACAGAAAGAATGTCAGAGTCGGCAGGCATCTCTCCAGAGTACCTTATGTTATGTTGGTATCGCTAACCAGTTCTGTCAGCGTGAGCTCCCCTGCTCTGTAATTGACCAGGTTTGAGGTGTAGGTTGGCTGATGAGCTGTAGACGTTTGCTGCTCAGCTGCTCTATAACTTACCTGCATGTTTGAGCTGCGGGTTGGCTGGGGAGCTGTGGATGTGTGGTGGCGTCGGTGGTGAGACTGGCCGTTATATACTGACCGGTGATGGTGACCCTGCCCCGGGCTGTGGTCGGCATTGACGTAACATCGCGCTAGTGGGCCACTGTCAGTCCAGACGGTTGTAAATCACGCACATTGGGTCCCGAGCGGACCAAGCGCATGCGGTAGTGAATCCACTTAGTACAAAATGCATCGTTTCAAACCCTCTGTTACTAACACGTTCAATTGGAGCGGTACATTAAGGGCTGTCCCAGCTGTGGACGATGGTCTGAGAACACATTCCGAGGAGGATCGGACACGCGGAAGAGTTTTTGACAACCATTTAGTCCTTTTTTCTTCAATTTTGTTCCAATTGTTACTGGGGAGGCTTTAGAGAATCCAAGTCATTGCTAAGCGCATCTTATTGTATTGATCTCGAACCCACTTCCCCATCGGGAATTTCCAGTTCAATGACACAATTTTGACCGAGAGTTTAACGTACCCACGTAGTGGGCACGGCCGCCTGGTGCCTGTGCCCCCGACCTTGCCTGACCAGTTGCCAACTGTGTATCGCAGCCAGAGGCGGTAAGAGCGAACGCGTGGAGCGACCCGAACCCATCGTGCCAAGACCGGGAGACCTTTGCAGGCCAGCGCTCTATCCACTGAGCTAACCAGACGCCAAATATGCACGTTGTGTCTTCACCATCAATAATTCACTTGTCTGGTTTGATTTCTTGTTAGTCCAGCTGATATTGATACTGAAGCACACTAGAACCAACAGGTAATACAGCCGTGCAGAGTGGTGCGTTGACTGAAGGTCGTACCGGATACAACGCAGCGGAAACAAGTGGAAGAGGAAACGGTGGGGCCGAGACGTTGCAGGTATCACATGTATTAATAACTGATATCGATATCAATATCTATGAATATATCACGTGCCAACTGAAGGTCTCACCTTGTTCCAGAAGAGCAAACAGCCTGTAGTGATATTCGATATGTGCCAGGAATGTGGTTGACGCTGCTGGACGCCATTATGTTCTTGTTCTGCTGTGTTCTTAGCGGGAACAATTGGCGGGTTGAATGACACTCACGATATTGGTGAACGGTATTCAGAGTACGTGAAATATACCGAGTAGCACATAAAAGTGTGAATTGGGGTAACCCGAAAATAATGTTGCTGTCATCCGGGTAAGGCTGAAGATCTCTAACCTAACTAGGGTGGGGGTTCCAGGCCTTTACTTTGAGGACATACTTTCAGATTCATTATGGAAAATGAGAGTAACATTAGCACAGTGGAAGTCTAGGGGATCTGAAACCCCGACTTACCTGGGATCTCCAGTCATACATCCGGATTGACTGGGGAAAGTAAATTGCGAGGTAATGGAACGGAGTTGTCAAAAGACAGGAATATCGTTCCAAGGATCGCCGCTCCCTCTATAGTTCCACGTGTTCAGCTCAAATTCGACCATGCAACTGGGACAGTCCCCTTGTGCTTGCGAGTTATTGCTTCCAAGACTGTGGTCCAACATGCTGCGTTCGGCGTGCTCCTGTGCAGTTAAAATGAATGGCCTTCGGGCAGTCGCAATGTGCGACGTTGAGTAATATTCTCATAGACTGCAGGGTGTTCATTAATGTCACATATTTTGATATCGATTGATTAACTCCTTGTTGATTGATGACCTTGCAGCCAATATGATACTTCTCGACAGGCTGGTTGGTTGGTTGGTTATTGGTTTTTACGACACGTCGACTATTGAGTCATATAGCGTCGCCAATCTCTCACGCCGATTGGTCGCGGGCGAAGAGTGGTCTCGACAGGCTGTGTTGACTCAGAAGGGAGTCGTTAGTTAGTTGGTTATTTGGCCTTCAGGGCGCACCGACCATGTTGATCGTATAGCGCTCATCAGAGGGGAGTCGATGACCATTTAGTTTAGGTTCGAGCGAGGACGTAGCGCGAGCTAATGCTCTCCATTGTATAAACAAGAGGTGGTCTGACCGGCCCGACCACAGCCGTACTGGCCAACCGGACCGGGTAGGCCTAACGACGACATTTTGGAGTCGTAGCAAGTAACCATGTTTGTGTGATTGTTACAGAACATCGTCGTAGTGCAAAACACATCATATTAATTAGCTGTGAGGTTGGCCAGCTGTCTTCCAATATTCCCTTTAAAGTACTGTGAATCGTTGTTTACAGAAATAATCTTGTGGCTGCATTTCCCTTCCCCACAAACCAGACTTGTAGATCCAGATGTCAACCACCGGTTTATGTCATCATGTCACGTGCCCTGCATGACCCAGCTCTGGGTGATTGCCGGCCAATGTCAGTTGGATGTCCTGTGCCACGCTGAACGGTATCCTTGGGCACACACTAAGAGAGAACAAAAGGGATCGTAATATACCGTGGAACGTGTGGTAGTTCGACAATATCGTAACACGTTAGCTAGTTCGACAATACCGCCGCACGTTTGCTAGTTCAACAATTCGATACGGGTAATTATGCTTATGATTCATCAACAGTCATTGGCAGTCAGCATATTAGTCCGACTTCGGTAAACTATTTCCGAAACCGAGCATCCCTTCCGACAATGGTTTTTAACCCATTCAAGGCGCTGAGATCGCACTGCTCCCTTCACACGTGGACGATTCTGTGCCTGCCAGAGTATTGTGACGAACATGGGCAGGTGCTACTTGTAGCCTTGAACTAAGTTGGGAAACCAGTCAAATTGAAGGGATTATGTGAGGAAATTGCCCACGAAGCAGCACTGATGTGTTGCTTCCTGATATACCAGTGTTGTATCTGGGTCGGTATGCATGTATTCTAAAGCATTGGTGTTGTTTTGGGAATCTGTTCGATCAATTTTCGTGCAATTTCTGTGAATTATTGATTGAATCCTTCAGCTACTGCATCATTTTCTAGAGTGAGGTTTGTACAGTTAAAAAAACCAATAAATGCAAAAAGAACAAGAACCATCTTGATTTTCATTACATGGACAGCCTGCGGGATCATCTGACCAATGAACTTGCATGCATTTTGCTGAAAATGATCCTGAAGAAGCAGGTACTAGTTTAATTAATGCATATAAAAGTGGGATTGATACATTTACATATATTCAAGTCTTGTCAAGACTTGTTCAAGCCATCACAATAAGCAGCCTCCATATAACCATATCTGTTGGATACCAGAGGAATGCACATGTATATGTATATTTATGCGTATTTGTGTGCGTGTGTGTGTGCTTACTATATACAGGAGTTGAAAAACACCCAACCATAGTTCCTCCCGCACTCCACCCAATAACAAGCTAGTGCTTAGCTGGATGGGGTTGTGGGAGGAGCCTAAGTATACAAAATGCATTTGAAATCCGGAGTGCTCAGTACCATCTGACCACAAACCAGATACTAACAGTATAATATATACCCTAACTTCTTTTTGGGATGGATCCAGGGCCATTCACACGACTCATTTGGGTATGGCTACTTTCAGCATTCTGTATGGTTAGTCTTATTGTTCTAACGTCGGGTGTTTTGCATTCCTGTGTATTTGTTTTCCATCTCTTAGCTGGGAGTGCCGCGACTTTACTGTTTATTGTATGGTGCTAACGTAAGGTGCTTTCAGTCGTTGGGTAAGAGGAGGGGGCGCTCTTGGTCACCTGATCTTGGGTAGCGGGCCTAAAAAATGAATACATGAGATGTGGAATATTTAATCAATCATCGTTTCGGTGTCATCAGACGATAGTTCGTCACTTGGATCGTACCACAAATGTAGCTATCACGTAATGTAGATGTAGAAAAGTAGTTCGTTCCATTGGATGTTAAGCGGCTTTCAATCCTTGGCGACGGCCTTCCTTGCGCTCGTGCGGTACCATTTCTCCTCCTTTTCGGACGAGGTACAAAGAGTGTTTTGCTTTCGATATGTATTAAACATTCGCGGTTCCATTCGCACCTTAAATACTTGATCCATCACACGGTGATTGACACTCAGAAGAGACATGGCGATATTTCATGTTGAGAATGGCTTCTTAGTTGTAGGTAGGCTTGGGTGCGTAGGTGGGCTTGTAGGTGCGTGCCGGGGCGTATGTAGGAGCGGGTTTGTAGGTGGGCTTGTAGGTCGGGGCCGGGGCGTACGTAGGAGCGGGCTTGTACGTAGGAGCGGGTTTGTAGGTGGGCTTGTAGGTGGGAGCCGGTGCGTACGTAGGGGCGGGCTTGTAAGCGGGGGCAGGCTTGTAGGCGGGTGTCGGCTTGTATGCATGGGCGGGCTTGTAAGCAGGGGCAGGCTGGTACGCGGGGTACTGGGCCTCGCCCTCGTAGTTGACCTCAGCCACGTTGCCGGAGTAGGCATCAGCGGTGTTGTAGGTCACAGTCTGGGTGCGGCCGTCGGGAAGGACAACAGAGTAAGAGCCCTGGGTGCTGTAGCCGTCACGGGCCTCCTGGGCGTTGAACTTGGCGTCGTAGTCGCTGTAGCCGTGGACATCGTAGCTGTAGTCGTAATTGGGAGGAGCGTCATAGCTCTGCTCGTGTCCGTAGCTGTGCTGGTGGTAGGCAGGGGCCGGAGCGTAGCTGGGCTGGTGGTAGGCCGGGGCCGGGGCGTAGGTGGGCTGGTGGTAGGCCGGGGCCGGGGCGTAGGTGGGCTGATGGTAGGCCGGGGCCGGGGCCGGGGCGTAGCTGGGCTGGTGGTAGGCCGGGGCCGGGGCGTAGGTGGGCTGGTGGTAGGCCGGGGCCGGGGCGTAGCTGGGCTGGTGGTTGGTCGGAGTGCTTTCCGCGGCAGCAACGGCCAGGAGAGTGGCGACGATGTACATCTGGGGACAGAAAGGACGTCAGAGTCGGCAGTCATCTCTCCAGAGTACCTCATCTTATGTTGGTATCGCTAATCGCTAATCAGTTCTGTCAGCGTCAGTTCCCCTGCTCTGTAGTGCACGAAGTGTGAGGTGTGCGTTGGCTGGTGAACTGTGGACAGTGACAAATCATTCGTGAAATAGTGTGGAAGGTACCACTTTCTGAACACTCAATCGACATCCTTCTCCAAGAAGTACCGACATCCTGCTTCTTGATGCGTGGTTATGAAGTCTTCGTGTCTCCTTTCTAACAGAATCCCGTTCATAAGTACGATGGTGATGCTCTCGCTAATGCATGGTGACACGAACATTTTGCAATGATCGTGATCGATCGAACGTTGATCGATAGCCTTGCAGGGAATATGATATTTCTTGACAGGCTGTGTTGACTCAGAAGGGAGTCGTTAGTTAGTTCGTTATTTGACCTTCAGGGCGTATCGACCATGTTGATCATATAGCGCCCATCAGTGGGGCGTCAGTGACCATTGAATTTAGTTTCGAGCGAGGACGTAGCGCGAGCTAATGCTCTCCATTGTATAAACAACAAGAGGTGGTCTGACCGGCTCGACCACAGCCGTCTTGGCCAACCGGACCGGGTAGGCCTAACGACAACATTTTGGAGTTGTAGTAAGTGGCCATTTTAGTGTTGTTTGTTACAGTACATCGTCTTAGTGCTAGACACATCCGATTAATTAACAGAGAAGTTGGCCAGCTATCTTCCAATTTTCCCTTTAGCGTACTGAGAATCGTCGTTTGCATAAATAATCTTGTGGCTGTATTTGCCCTCCCCACAAACCAGCCTTGTAGATCCAGGCGTCAACCACCTGGTTATGTCATCATGTCACGTGCCCTGCATGACCCAGCTCTGGGTGATTGCCGGCCAATGTCAGTTGGATGGACTGTGCACGCTGGATGGTAGCCTTCGGCATACACTGAGCGAGAACAACGGTGTCGTAATATACCGTGGCACGTGTGCTAGTTCGATAATACGGTGCCACGTGTGCTAGCTAGACAATACCGTGCCACGTGTGGTAGCTAGACAATACCGTGGCACGTGCTAGTTCGACAATACCTTGGCACGCGTGGCAGTTCGACAATACCATGACACGTGCGCTAGTTCGACAATACAGTGGCACGTGTGGTAGTTCGACAATACTGTGGCACGTGTGGTAGTTCGACAATACCGTGACACGTCTGCTAGTTCGACAATACCGTGACACGTGCGCTAGTTCAACAATTCGGTGCGGGTAACTAATCTTATGATTCATCAACAGTCATCGTCAGTTAGCCGATGAGTCAGACTTCGGCAAGCTATTTCCGAAACCGAGCATCCCTTCCGACAATGGTTTTAACCCATTCAAGGCGCTGAGATCGCACAGCTCCCTTCACACGTGGACGATACTGTGCCAGCCAGAGTATTGTGACGAAGATGGGCAGGTGTTACTTGTAGCGTTGAACTAAGTTGGGAAGCCAGTCAAATGGAAGCGATTATTTGAGGAAATTTCCCAGTAAGCAGCATTGAAGTGTTGCTTCGTGATATACCAGTGTTATATCTGGGTAGGTATGCATGTATTCTAAAGCATTGGTGTTGTTTTAAGGAATCTGTGCTGCCAATTTCCGTGCAAATTCTGTGAATTATTTATTGAATTCTTTAGCCATAGCTGCATCATTTTCTACAGTGATGTCTGTATCTGTATTCATTTTTTTCAGGAATAGTGTGCTTTGAAGGAATTTACCTCAGTATCTGGTTGAGCATTACCAATTTCCCTTTTGGACTATTTTGATGTTTGTCAAATTCAGCCTCATTATGAAGTATTTTCTCCCTGAGAGTGCGAACCATATCTTTAAGAAATACAACATTTTATTAGTCCAAGATATAGCAAAACTTCAGATGACCCTTATTATGCAAAAAATCATTTGTAATCAGCTGCCTCATTCTATTAGACCTCTATCACAGAATCGGTGAATACCCCATATTCCACACGACTTCAAAACCACTTCCAATACAGCTATTCAAGCAAAAATTATCGTCTTCACCATTGAATGTTTTGTACCTAAGCTTTGGAATATTATCAGCGAAACATTTCCTGCATACAGAGATACCAAATTCTAAGAGTTCTCTAAAAATCACCTTAGGACATACGTCTTGAGCAAATACTAAATGACTTATGCATTCACTATATCTGTTGGATACCAGAGGAATACACATGTGTATGTATATGTATGTGTGTGTGTGTGTGTGCATGTGTGTGTGCATGGGTGTTAGCGTGTGCGTATGTGTGTGTGCGCGTGTGTGTGTGTGTGCCTAACAATACATAGAAGTTGAAAAACACCCAACTATAGTTTCTCCCACACTCCACCTAACAACAAGCTTGTGCTTAGCTGGATGGAGATGTGGGAGGAGGCTAAGTTAAAAAAAAAACACTTCAAATTGGGAGTGCTCACTACCATCTGACCACAAACCAGCTACTAACATTATAATTTATACGTTAACTTCTTTTTGGGATGGATCTTGGGCCAGTCATATGACTCCTTTGGGTATGGCTATTTTCAGCATTCTGTATGGTTAGTTTATTGTTCTAACATCGGGTGCTTTGCATGCCTGTTTATTTGTTTTCCATTTCTTTGCTGGGAGTGCCACGACTTTACTGTTTATTTTATGGTGCTTGCAGTCGTTGGGTAAGAGGAGGGGACTCTCCTGGTCACCTGATGTTGGGTAGCGGACCTTAAAAAATGAATACATGGTATATGGAATATTTAATCAATGATTGTTTCGGTGGCATCAGACGAAGGTTCGTCATTTGGATCGTACCATAAATGTAGCTATCACGTAATGTAGACGTAGAAAAGTAACTCGTTCCATCGGATGTTAAGCGGTGTTCAATCCTTGGCGACGGCCCTCTGCAGCTCGTGCGGTGCCATTTCGCCTCCTTTTCGGAAGAGGTACAAAGAATGTTTTGCTTTCGATATGTATTAAACATTCGCGGTTCCATTCGCACCTTAAATACTTGATCCATCATACGGTGATTGACACTCAGAAGAGACATGGCGATATTTCATGTTGAGAATGACTCATTAGTTGTAGGTAGGCTTGGGTGCGTAGGTGGGCTTGTAGGTGGGTGCCGGGGGGTATGTAGGAGCGGGTTTGTAGGTGGGCTTGTAGGTGGGGGCCGGGGCGTACGTAGGAGCGGGCTTGTAAGCGGGCTTGTAGGCAGGCGCAGGCTTGTAGGCAGGCGCAGGCTTGTAGGCAGGCGCAGGCCTGTAGGCATGGGCAGGCTTGTATGCAGGCGCAGGCTTGTATGCAGGGGCAGGGTGGATCTCGGGGTACTTGGCCTCGCCAGTGTAGGTGACCTCAGCCACGTTGCCGGAGTAGGCATCAGCGGTGTTGTAGGTCACCGTCTGGGTACGGCCGTCGGGAAGGACAACAGAGTAAGAGCCCTGGGTGCTGTAGCCGTCACGGTCCTCCTGGGCGTTGAACTTGGCGTCGTAATCGCTGTAGCCGTGGACATCGTAGCTGTAGTCGTACTTGGGAGGAGCGTCATAGCTCTGCTCGTGGCTGTAGCTGGGCTGGTGGTAGGCAGGGGCCGGAGCGTAGGTGGGCTGGTGGTAGGCCGGGGCCGGGGCGTAGCTGGGCTGGTGGTAGGCCGGGGCCGGGGCGTAGCTGGGCTGGTGGTTGGTCGGAGCGCTTTCCGCGGCAGCAACGGCCAGAAGAGTGGCGACGATGAACATCTGGGGATAGACAGAATGTTATGGTCGGCAGTCATATCTCCAGAGTACCTCATATTATGTATACCAGTATACCATAATACCAGTTTATTCCCTAGGTATTTATCCTGCCATCCCGAATATAGCTCTTCCTAAAGTATGAATGTCAAAACAAATGATAAAGGTACAGTCATAGTACGCCATTGGGCAAATTGGAGTCAGTAAGACATCAAAGGCATCTTAAAGGACACTAATTCCATGGCATATTTCGATTTCTATTCTGCTCGTTTCAACATCTCACAAGTAACGAAAAACCATTATTTTAACATTGACTGTGGACGTTTGCTACTTGGCTGCTCTACAGCTTGCTTGCATGTTTGAGGTGTGGGTTGGCTGATTAGCTGTAGACGTTTGCTGCCTCTCTGCTCGATAGTTTACCTGCATGTTCGAGATGTGGATTGGCTATTGAATTGTGAACGTTTGCTGCTCCGCTGCTCTACAACTTACCTGCATGTTTGAGCTGTGGGTTGGCTGGTGAGCTGTGGATGTGTGGTGGCGTCGGTGGTGAGACTGGCCGTTATATACTGACCGGTGATGGTGACCCTGCCCCGGGCGGTGGTCTGAAGGGGCGTGTCTCTAGTGACGCACCATCAAGCTGGTCGGCCACTGTCACTCCAGACGGATGTAACCCACGCACATTGGGTCCCGAGCGGACCAGGCGCATGTGGTAGCGAATCCTCACTCAGTACAAAATGCATCTTTTGAAGCCTTCTTTTACTAATTCGTGCGTTTGGAGCTGCACATTAAAGGGGCTGTCCTAGCTGTGGATGATGGTCTGAAAACATATTCGAAGGAGGATTTCACGCGCGGAATAATGCTTCACGACCATGCAATTATTTGTATCACAATTTCGTGGGAATTGTTGCTGGGGAGTCTTTAGAGAATCCGAGTCAGTGCTGAGCGCAAGCTTATTATATTGATCCCGAGCCCATCTCCCGATCGGGAAATTCCAGTTCAATGACACAATTTTACCGAGAGTTTAACGTACCCACGTAGTGGGCACTGACGCCTGGTGCCTGCGTCCCCGACCTTGCCTGACCAGTTGCCAACTGGGTATCGCAGCCAGAGGCGGTAAGAGCGAACGCGTGGAGTGACCCGAACCCATTGTGCTAAGACCGGGAGACCTTTGCAGACCAGCGGTCTATCCACTGAGCTAACTAGACTTCAAATGTGCATGTTGGATCTACAACATCAATAATTGACGACTCTGGTTTTCGTTTTTGTTAGTCCACCTGGTATCGGAACTGAAACACTGGAACGGACAGGAAATCCAGCCGTGCATGGTGATATGTTCACGAAAGGTCATAGGGCAGCCAACCCAGCGGAAGCAAGTGGAAGAGGAAACGGTGGCGACCGAGACGTTGCAGGTATCGCATCTATGAATAACTGATATCGATATCAATGTCTGTGAATATCTAATTTGCCAACTCAAGGTCTCACCTTAATCCAGAAGAGGAAACAACCCCGTGATGATGTTCGGTATGCACCGTCAATGTGGTCGACACTGCTGGACGGCATTATGTTCATGTTCTGCTGTTGATAACTTAGTGGGAACAATTGGCCGGTTGGTTGACACACACGATATCGGGGAACGATATACAAAGTACGTGAAATATACAGTAGTACAGAAAAAGGGTGAACTGGGGTAACCCGAGAATAATGCTGCTGTTATCCCGGTAGGGCTGGAGATCTCTCACGAAACCAGGGGTCGGGCTCCGTACTTTGAGGACATATTTTCAGGTGTAGTATGGAAGATGAAAACTTAACATAAGCAGGGTACCAAACCAGGAGGTCTGATCTCCCACCCCACCTGGGATCTCCAGCCATACATCCGGAGTAACTGTGGCAAGTAAATTGCGAGGTAATGGAACGGAGTTGGCAAAAGACAGCTATATCGTTCCAAGGATCGCCATTCCCTATGTAGTTCCACGTGTTCAGCTCAAATTGGACCGTGTAACTGGGAAAGTCTCCTTGTGCTTGCGAGTTATTGCTTCCAAGACTGTGGTCGAACATGCTGTATTCGGCGTGCTCCTGTTTAGTTACAATGAAGGGCCTTCGGGCAGTCGCTATGTGTGACGAGGAGTAATACCCTCATAGACTGGAGGGTGTTTATAAATGTCACACATTGTGACATCGATTGATTAACTCCTCGTTGATTGATAGCCTTGCCGCCAATATCTTATTTCAGGACAAGCTGTGTTGACTCAGAAGTGAGTCGTTAGTTGGTTATTTTGCCTTGAGGGCGCACCCACCATGTTGGTCATATAGCGCCCATCAGAGGGGAGTCAATGACAATTGAGTTTAGTTTATAGCGAAGACCTGGCGCGAGCTAATGCTCTCCATTGTATAAACAACAAGAGGTGGTCTGACCGGCCCGACCACAGCCGTACTGGCCAACCGGACCGGGTAGGCCTAACCACAATATTTTGGAGTCGTAGTAAGTAACCATGTTAGTGTGTTTGTTACAGAACATCGTCTTAGTGCAATACACACTCGATTAATTAGCAGTGAGGTTGGTCAGCCGTCTTCCAATATTCCATTTGAGGTACTCCCAGTGTGTTCACAGGAAGTATGTTGGGGCTGTATTTCACCTCCCTACATACCAGACTTGTAGATCCAGGCGTCAACCACCTGATTATTTCATCATGCCACGTCTCCTGGGTGATCCAACTCTGGGCGACACAGCGCTTCGAAAGAACGCGACAGTTAAATCATGTTCGGCGCGACTGATCCTTATGTTCGGCACGACAGATCAATGTTGCTGTTTACGCCGACGACGATTATTGTAACGTGCTATCTCAAGTCAGACATGCGTTGTGGAACATATCAGGCCATCCACCAGGGGTCGCCGGTCCGAATTCAGCTGACTGCCCGAAGAGTGGCCCACTGCATGGGTCTCATTAAATGTGCCCCGATAAAGTCGTAGAAACGGCTACTATTTCCGACATCAAGCTTCGCCTCCGACGAGGTGCCACCCATCCCGCATTTGAATGCGCTGTACGGAATGGTCACAAGTGATTTCAGTCGCCCATCAAATTTGGCACCTGAAAATTGAACTCTATAAACAGTGTCTCCACAACGTATTAAGATAGTGCAACTGTATATTATGAGCGTGCACTTAAGATAGTTTCGGTGGCATCAGACAAGAGTTCGTCACTTGGATCATGCTATATATGTAGCTATCACGTAAGGTAGATGTAGAAAGGTAACTCGTTCGATCGGATGTTAAGCGACTTGTACTCTTTGGCGAGTGGCAGAGGTGAAAAAATGCCGAAGCTGTCACCGACGGATCCGTCAGCTGTCTCATATGTCCTCTGATTTGAAAGGTGTCTCGATGTCCTCCTCTGAAGCGTCGTTCGTTTTCTGATTGATTAAAACATTTAACCATTCGAAAATTGTGGATGCGAAGTGCAGTTTGTTTGTCTCTTATGAGAGCACTACCTTAGTATGTATGCGTCCCAAGCTGGATTATAAATTCAACTATGTGACCATATACTCTTTGAAGGATCAAAGTACCGGGTGAGCTAGCCTACATTTTTCATATTTCCCTGTAGCAGGAAAATAGCTGCAGGCCATCTGCATATGCACAATTGCTTCAATTGGTTGCCATATTTGTTGACCTTCATTGCTATGGAAACAAGGTGCATGTAGGCACAACTTCTTCTGAAACACTCACAGCATTACTCAGATGCAGATGGGCTTAAACTTTGTAATCTTGGCGGTGGAGGAAAATTGAGAGGAATCCACCTGGAAGGATATTTTTCATGCTAATTGCTAAGTAAAAAAGAACTCCTTGGTGCTTTTTGTGCAATTTTGCATGTTGTTAAACGCCCATTGGCTTGCAGTCCTCACTAAACAACATGATTGAACCATACAGTGGAAGTAAGAGGTCATAATATTCCACTGCTGATGAATTTGCATGAAAATCCACACTTAATGAACTAATATCTTTGCCTCCCCAAAACAGGATTTTTTCCTCTTGTGATATTATGCATTTTGCATGCACAGTGCACCAGTGATCTACAATAAAAAATACATTGCATTACAGATCCATTCCATTGTTGGTAAACTTCTTGCTGAAATCAGCTTCTAAAATTACATCAAACTTCATTGGGGATTTATCCCCATGGACTCCAACTTTTTCCTCATTTATATGTTCTGTCCCCACTGATCTGACTCCATTCTACAAAAAAAGGGCACGATAAAATTGCAGAGGATTATGTTCTGGATGATGACAAAATCCCAGACCAGCCAGTTCTTCCAGTCCTGCTCTCTGAGGTGTAATTCAGTCATATTACAGCAAGTTTCACTGGCAATTCTGGTTCTTAATGTGCTGATTTTAAATGTGGCATGTATGCAGAAATGCGCCCTGGTGATGACCCAAATGATGTAATATTGATTGCACTTACCCCCCCAAAAAAGAGTTTTGTTTATGGTACCTATTCTTTGATGTAGGCAAATTGAATGAATCTGATCTTCATATCTTAATGACGTCACTCTCATATCATATCCAGATTCATTTAAATCACCACAAATTTCACCGTAAGATAGTTTAGCAAGTTACTTTAGGAAGGACTCAGTTGCACCTATGTGCAACATGGGAAATATGGGAATACCTACATACCTACAAATACCTACATACCATACCTACAAATATGGGAAAATTTCTGCTTGAGGTGTTTTATACATTTTTCATATTATATTTTGAACTGCCATCTTTACAAACATGATTAAGCTGATGTGACCACTCATTTGTGGTGTAAATGTTCACTTTTCAGTTGAACGACGAAATTGCACTAACAAAGGGACTTTGGGTGAGGTAATATATTATAAAAATGTAAAACGAACAAAAAACCAAGACCTAAACTAACAAAACAGCAAAACTGGTATGATTGACCGTAAGATGGTCATGAGACAAGGATTACACACGGTTTGCCTCCTTAAAGCAAACAAATGGATTAGGTTTGGTTAGATTGTTAGTTTATATTTTATTTCAGTTGAATTTTTATTTTCCTTAAAAATGCACAAATGAAGGAGATAGTTTTTCCTTCAAAAGCACCTTATGTTAGGTTAGGTTAGGTCAGGTTAGGTTTTTTTCTATGATTTGGACAATTTTAAGAGAATAAATTGTTTGATATTTTTCCAAGTCTGTTCTTTGAATTTTTCTCCAAATGGAGGTTAGGTCACACAGGTTATGTAGTATTTATTTTCGGAACATTAATTTTTATGCGATGTTACCAAACCCAAAGTCCACTTTTTGGTGTTATTTTGCTCACAAACTAAAAAGTAAGTATGTACACACAAAATGAGCAGTACTATCATCTTAGTTACGTTCAAAAACATTGCATTGGAAAGATAAATCCCAAGAATTCATAAACACATTAAAGCACAAACATACAACCAAACCTTCCTTTAAGGCACAAAATATAAAGAATCAGAAAGCATTTGAACCCAAAACCAACATTTTCAATGCAAAGGCCTAGCCAAACTGAGCCTAACCTACTTTTGAAGAAAACAATTTCTTTTAACTTGGAAGATGACAAAATGTCCAAAATGCTTCAATTTAAAAACCCTAACCACACCTAACCTAGCATAACCAAACGTTTTCGTTTGCTAATGATTGTGGTGGAGGAGAAATATACGACAATAAGATAGTATTGAAGTTCAAGGTAACCACAAGGCAAGTTTTACACACAATTTACCGCCATGAAGCAAACAAAGTGTTAAGCTTGGCTGAGTTAAGCTGGGCTATGCTTTTGTCGTAAGGTATAATTTTATAATTGGAGGGGAATTTTGTCCAATATATTTTATTTTATTCAATAACAGGTCAGGTTGCATTAGGTTGGGTTAGGTTAGGTTTATTTTTTTTTTTTAAAGAAAAAACATCGGTTGCAAATTTTCCATTAAAAGAAGAATTTGTTTTCTTGCACGGAAGGCTAGACTAGGTTAGGTTAGTTTATGTGGTTGTTTTTTCTTTATTTTTTATGATACATGTTATGCTAGATTACCCAACTCCATGTTCATTTTTTGGTGATATTCTGCCTCCCAACTGAAAAGGATGCATTTGCAGAGGAAATGAATGGGGACATCATGTTGACAACATTTATAAACATTGCATTGGAAAAAGAAATACCATACATAAAACATTGCCTTAAACCCACAATAATACCAAAATATTGTTGTGCGTAGCTTAATGATCAGAGTAGGAGTAGGAGTTGGTGTAAACATTGTTAGCATGTTGGTCTTGATGGCATGGCTGGCCCGATTTCTGCTGAATCCTAATTGGCTGAGTGACAATGATATTTCCTTGCTTGGCATGTCTAGTGGGCCATCACAAGAAACATTAATTACCTGATCATATTTTGGCATTTATCCACTATGTACCATCGTTCCTATCTTCCTCCAACACAGAGGGACATCTTCACGCGCAAAAGCTATTCTTCGTGCTTCAACTTGTTGTACCTCTTTATGTCACGCAATTCTGTTTTATACTTACAGCTAGCACAGCCACAATTCACCTTCCTTCATGGTACAAAGTGGTCGATTTTCCCATCGTTCCAGCTGCTCCCAAGGGCAAAAAAGCCTCTCCTTTATACCTACCGACGAATTGATGATTGAAATAAGTCAACCCGTGTGCTAAGTTCATGGGAAACCATTTAAGCCAGCAGTTATAGTTTGTTCTCTACACATTGATGACGTCACAGCAAATTACGCAGCTAGCCGCGAATCCATTAACACGCGCCCTGGAGGGCCTCTGAAAATGACGCGCACTGGAGGGGGGGGATTCTGCCCCCCATAAGATCTCGGCTCCTATTAAAGCTGGAGGAACGAAATTCGTAGGGTGCATGGGTACGGTAGTGAACCATATTGTGTGCAAATTTCATGACCTTAGGTCAATATCTTGGTGAAATGAGGTCACATTTGTCAAAATTGTCTTGTTTTCCGTGGCTTGGCTTGTCATTGTAATGGATCCCTGTGATTGTGTTTAAATGCTCAAAAGTGGGCATCAATGATGTTTTGAATATTACTAATGATGCAATACAGATGCTAGACCCCACATTTGACCTCAGGTCACCTATATAGTAGCACTTTATCAGGTCAGTTACTTGTTCCAGTTACCGGAACCGGGCCGCCCGCCCGATTGCTCCGTCGGGCAGCTCGGCGCAATCGGCTTCGCGAAGAAAGGAGTGAAATACATGAATAAAGTATGGAAACGCAATGACAAACAGTACAAATGACAAACAGTAGTGCATTTATGACAACATTCCAGTTGACCAAGTTTGGTTCCATTAACCTGTCATAAACTTGACCTGACTTGACCTCGGTGACCTAACATGACCCTGAAACTATATAGCATATCAATATACATCAAACAAGTCGCTGGTCTTGCCAAGAACACTCCTTTTGCGAATATACGGGAAGCGCATTAGCGCCGTTTTTTTGTGGTCTGGCGCTACGATTTTTTTTACTTTAACGGCCCCTAAATCGAAAAATGTTCAGCCGATTTCCATTTTTCTTACCTTAAGCGACGCGCCGGCCATTTCTAGGCAGGTATGCAGAAAATCGCGTATATCGACCGGTAAAATCTTCAGTTATGTACGAAAAACCGGATGGGTGGGCGGATTTCGTCCCCCCCTCCAGTGCGCGTGTTAATGTAGGTGGTAATATTGTGGGTATCCGTCTTGATATGCTTGAGAAAATTGTCTTCGTGTTGATTTCCTGTTTTATTTCACGAATTATTACGCTAGTTCCTGGCAAGCAGATGTCTTTTACTTCCATGACGTCATTTTCCAGGACCAGGTTCTCCTTGGTTCAGACAGGTGCTTTAGTAAGGTTGACCGCGTCACAATTGTCCCACATGAAACAGCTCGCTACTGTCTCATCGACATATCGCCGACATCTGACATCATGGGCGCCAAATGACCCTGCAGTCGGCGCCCCCTTAAACCAAAATAATCAATCAATCATATCGCCGACATCTATGAGAATTTAACATTGGCCGCCGCCTGCGCCACTGGCTTTTTTCAGCCGGTGGCTGACTCAAAAGGACGTCACCACTAAATAAAATGTGCCGTCTGGAAATGTAAACTAGCCTAGAAAAAGACCTTGCCATGATTAATCCCTCCAAAAAAGTATGTTTTTAAAAAACTTGGGAAGAGGAGGCCGGTCAGTCCTTGGCTGTCTCATTAGAGCCTTCCATGTCCCTTTAGCTGTCACCGACGTGCGTCGGCGTGTCGCCGGCTGTTTTCACCTCTGGCGAGTGCCCTCCTTGCGCTCGTATTGCCATTTTTCTTCTTTTTCGGAAAAGGTACAAATAGCGTTTTGCTTTCGATATGTATTAAACATTCGCTTGTCCATTCACATCTTAAATACTTCATCCAGCACACGGTGATTCATACTCAGAAGAGACATGGTGATATTTCTCGTTCAGTATGGCTTCTTAGTTGTAAGCAGGCTTGGATGCGTAGGTGGGCTTGTAGGTGGGGGCCGGGGCGTATGTAGGAGCTAGTTTGTAGGTGGGGGCCGGGGCTAGTAGGCAGGGGCAGGCTTGTAGGCAGGGGCAGGCTTGTAGGCAGGGGCAGGCTTGTAGGCAGGGGCAGGCTTGTAGGCAGGGACAGGCTTGTAGGCAGGGGCAGCCTTATAGGCAGGGGCTGGGTTGTACTTCGGGTGCTGGGCCACGCCAGAGTAGGTGACCTCAGCCACGTTGCCAGAGTAGGCATCGGCAGTGTTGTAGGTCACCGTCTGGGTACGGCCGTCTGGAAGGACAACAGAGTAAGAGCCCTGGGTGCTGTAGCCGTCACGGGCCTCCTGGGCGTTGAACTGAGGCTCGTAGTCGCCGTAGCCGTGTACATCGTATCTGTAGTCGTACTTGGGAGGAGTATCATAGCTGTCCGTATGTGCCGGGGCGTAGCTGGGCTGGTGGTAGGCCGGAGCCGGAGCAGGGTAGCTGGGGGTGTTGTCGGCGGCAGCAACGGCCAGAAGAGCGGCGACGATGAACACCTGGGGACAGAAAGAATGTCAGAGTCGGCAGGCATCTCTCCAGAGTACCTCATAGGTCCCTCTAATCCTCACTTCGATCGTCAGTTTCCCCTGCTCTAACCATGCTCGATATGTGGGTTGGCGGGTGAGCTGTGGACGTTTGCTGCTTCACTGCTCTATAGCTTACCTGCATGCTCGATATGTGGGCAGGCGTGTGAACTGTGGACGTTTGCTGTTCAGCTGCTCTATAACTTACCTGCATATTTGAGCTGCGGGTTGGCTGGTGAGCTATGGGTGTGTGATGGTGTCGGTGGTGACACTGGCCGTTATATACTGACCGGTGATGGTGACCGTGCCCCTGGCGGCGGTCGGGATGGGCGTGTCTCCGTGACGTACCGTCACGCTGTTCGGCTACTGTCAGCCCAGGGGATTATAATCAGCATTAGTCTTTGCTGATTTGGGGAGAATGCAGCTGATCTGTGAGACAGTAACATGTGTGGTGTAATACTGTCATGAGCTGTAATGTGTCGGCAGAATTCAATTAATTCCTGCCTTGAAGTCAGCGAATAGCTTTTTTAAAGTCGCAACTGAGGAGCATATCTGGTAATTGTTAGCACCAGGGGATTTTCTTGCCTGCTATTCTTATACTATTCTACTGCTATCTCGTAGTATCATGCGATCCGCTGGCCTCAGCTATCTAGTCGCTGGCCTCAGCTATCTATCCGCTTGCGTCAGCTATTTAGTCGCTGTCCTCAGCTATCTAGTCGCTGGCTTTAGCTATCTATCCGCTGGCCTCAGCTAGTTAGCCGCTGGTCTCAGCTATCTAGCCGCTGGCCTCATCTATCTAGCCGATGGCCTCAGCTATAAAGTAGGATATTGCACAATGCGTATGTGGACATGGACAGTAGAAAGTGGCAGTACTTGGTGCTCACGTAACACGTATTAAAAGTGGGTAAATTCATAAAGTCATAAAGTGTTTAGACTTAATAAGAGCCACAAGGGCCCATCCAGGTTAAGTATGTAAATGGAAGATACCATAAGCCTGGTAAAAAGACCCACCCTAACCAACACCACATCCTAAAGAAACCATCCACCAACATCCCACACACCTATCAATGCCTATCTACCCTAGCTATCCAAACCTATTCACTTGATCCCTCTTAACACATGTGGATTGAATGCCTTACCAAACATTTTCAAACTGCACCCATGCCTGCTTAAAGGGGTCTGTGCCGTGCACACTTTTTTAACATAAATCTCACCCCATCCATCACTAATTAGAACTCAAAAACAAGATTTTCCTGTCTAATAAATTTGTCCACCTACTTTTAAATACATTCAATAAGTAACTTCCCACAACATCAGCAGTCAGCCTATTCCACTGATCAACAACCCTTTGACTGAAGACCTGTTGTCGCTTAACTATCCTACACCTCAGCTTGTCTCACCTGAATTATTGACCCCTATGTGATACTCTAAACAGAAGAGCATCATTCAAATTGACCGATCTAGCCCTTTGACAATTTTGTGCATTTCAATCATGTCCCCCCCCCTAATCTCCTATACCTGAGTGAGTACACATCTAATGCCATAAGCCTTTCTCCATATTCTAAATTACCTATTCCACTGATGAGTCTAGTGGCTTTGCGCTGCACTCTTTCTAACATATCCATATGTTTTTCTAGGTTGGGGCTCCATGCTTGCACATAATCTTCCAAGTGTAGTCGCACATATGCTAAGTACAGTTTTTTTTCTCATGACTTCCTTGCTTTTATATCTCACACTCCTATTAATGAGTCTCAGCATTCTGAGTGCCCTGTTCCTAGCTGAGATACATTGTTTTTATGCTTTAATGTCTTTTGAAACCAACACACCTAAGTCTCTTTCTCTTCAATAACATCCAGTTCCATACCTTCCATTGTATACCTGAAAGTCTCACCTCCGGACCCCAGCTGCATAACCTTACACTTATCATAGTTGAAAGACGTCTGCCATTGATCAGCACACTTTTTAGGTCCTCCAAGTCTAGTTGAATATTACTATATTGATCACTACTGTTAGCCACTCCTACCAGCTTGATGTCATCAGAAAATTTGAACACTCTATTCCTCAGCCCCACCGCAATATTATTCACAAAGATGATAAAGAAAAGTGGCCCTAGAACAGAGCCCTGGGGTACTCCATTCAGAACATCCTTCCAATCAGATTTACATCTACTTAACACCACCCTTTGTTTCCTTCCCTTCAACCATGCTTTAATCCAACCTATAACTTTTCTAACAATCCCATGCTGCCGTAGTTGATGAATTAGCCTTCCATGTGGAACTTTATCAAAAGCTTTGCTAAAGTCCAAGTAGTACACAACATCCATCCTGCTTTGATTGTCTACTTCTTTAGTAACATACTCCATGAACTCCAATGGGTTAGTCAAACAAGACATTTGAGATCGAAATCCATGTGGAGTATCCCTTAAAAGGTTGTGCCCATCAAGATGAATCTGAACATTCTATTTAACCAGTTTGTCTAGTACCTTGCAGCCTATTGAGGTCAAACTGACTGGCCTGTAGTTTCCTACACACTTCATACTTCCGTTTTTGAAAACTGGTGACACGTTTGCATTTCTCCAATCTCCAGGTACTTCAGAATACTCCATAGACCGCCTGCAAATGATACCTAGGGGAACTGCTAAAGCTTTAGCACACTCTACTAAGATCCTAGCATACATATCATCTGGTCCAGTAGCTTTATTAGGTTTTATCTTCTGCAACTGCTTTTCTACAGGGTCTGTAGTTAGTGTAAGATCCTCCAGTCTTTTACCTGTCATGTCATAACCTTTAGTTATTCTTATTGTACCAGAATTATCTTTAGTAACGACTGATGAAAATTGCTTGCTTAGGGATTCCACTATATCACAATCATCAACCACTCTTTCCCCATCTACCTCCAGTGGTCCTACACGACACTTTTTAGCCTTAAATTTGTAGAAGCTTAAGAATCTCTTAGCATTACCTTCTGAACATTTTCGAGCTAATTTGATTTCAGCCAGTCTTTTAGATGCCCTAACACACCTCCTAACCTTATTTCTAGCCATGTTATATGATTCCAGATTTACCTCAGAGTTAGCATCTTTTAATTTCTTGAAAGCCTGTTTCTTTGACTCCAGTAAATGCTTCACTTCCCTGGTCAGCCATGAAGGGTGCTTAAGCTTGATTAATATAATTTGCCTATTGAAAATTAACCTATCCTGACCTTGAAATAGTTTATATTTTATCATTATCCACGTTTCATAAGAATCTAAGGCGATCAATAACTCTTCCCAATGCATTCATTCACGAATTGTAATTCTCTTTAGCAAAATTTGGAAACAATGTTTTATTGGTTCCTACACAATGCATACAATGAGAAGCGTATGATGTTGTGATCATTATTACCAAAGGTCTCTCCCATGTTCACTTTTTATGCAAAATTTTCCTCATTAGTAAGAACAAGATCTAATATTTCATTTTCCTTTGTAGGTTCAGGTGTCTTTTGAAAGAATAAATCTTCCTCAAAACAAGCCATGAAACTTCTTCATTATTTGCTTAGACGTCTAGCTTTTTCTCCCAATCCTGCTATGTTGATATCCCCCAGCAAAACAGTTCTCTCCTGCACTCTCCTACTTATCTCTTCCTGCATCAACCTGTCAGTGTTTTCATTCCGGTCTGGAGGTATATAGAATGTCCCAATCCTAAATTTTGTTCCATTCTTCAGAATGATATCTAACCACAAAGATTGTTCTCCTTCACTATGTCCACCATCCTCTATGGAATGACATTTAATTACTTGCCTGACATGCAAGTGTATCCTTCCTCCTATCCTTGCCTTCCTTTGATAAGCATGCATGTTGTAGCCTGTTAATTTAAATTCTTGCAAGTTGTCTCCAAAAACGCTTTCATTAACCCATGCCTCCGCGGTACATACCAAATCTAGCTTTTCAAACAATATATATGCATGCAGTTCCCCAATTTTGTTCCTAACACTTCTGGCATTGACATAAAAACATGATAAACTATTTCTTTCCTTGCTTGCAATACCTCTCTCTCTTTATCAGCTACATCCCCCCATGACCTGCCTAGTTTCCCTGCTTCCTACTGAGAGCCTCCTCATGCCTATTGCTGAGCAATTCCACTTCTCTTTTGCTCAGATGTAACCCATCTAATGCAAACATTTCAGTCCTCCCCAAAAATCCCCCCACAAATCCAAGAACCTCACCTCAAGCTCTTTGCAAATATTGGCCACCCTGGTATTCAGCCCAATGGCCCTCGAATACCATTCCACACTTGCATTTACCATAGGGAGGATGGACGTTACCACTCCTAGTCGTGGAGTGGTAGTCGTGAGATGACATCTGAGACCAGATTGTGATGGTGCGAATTGAAGGTGGCAAGTTTAAAAATGGAACACCCAGTCACAAAGCCAGCTGAAGGCGTGTGGGCTCTGTGACCGGTCTTTAGGACGGGGCTTTTAGCCGGTCTGCAAGCTTACAGTAAAATGTCGCACTAGAACAATCGCATCAACATGGATATTGGCCGATGAGTGTATGCTGATCATGTCACATGTGCACTGCAAAGGAACATCACATTTAACCAGTTAATTAAGGACGCAAATCACAACCCAAAGTCTAATTGTTGTCTCATTTTCCTCTTCAATTATTGTCCAAAGATTGAGCGGATATCGTCTCAGCATTAGCTTACTCTTTTTGACAAGGCTTACTTATTTGTAAGCATGATATGAAAAATACCTGAGTTAAAACTTTGTTTCCTGCCATTGCAACACCTTGGACCAAATGGTGGTACCAATTGGCAGGGCAGAAACAAGCAGATAAAATGTAAAAAAATTGGAAGGGTAGTTTGATTTGGCCAAGCTTAGGTGCCTCGCTACCTACATTGTACAGAAACCAAACTTAAGTACATTGCTGGTTCACCCGATTTTTGGAGGCCGTTGTCCGGCATAGAACCTCCGTACATTGCATATAAACCCGAACTGGAAAGCATTGGTTGCCGACCCGATGTTTTAAAGGTGTCTTGGCATTCTGGTGTGCCCACAATTACTAGTTTGCGGGAGGTTCTAATCAGTGGAAATTACAAGCAAATTGGGAAGAATGCAAAGTCAATGGTGTATCACCCATGCCACTCAGAAAAACCACGTCTCATTTCACAGCGCTGCCTGGGCCTATGTACCACGTCACAATTGCCTGAATAGAGTATTTATGGTTAGTATTCACTGCGTTTGAGCGCGGTAGAATGACGGTAGATGAACAAAAATAGCGAAGTCGAAGGAATATATTTATGCAAACTGAGTATATGATGCATCATTAGATCAGAGCCCGTATATTTTGTTAACAGAATTAAGTTTTAGTGTAGGCACAACATATGTTTACTATGCAAATGCACTATGGAAATATTGAGCGCTTCTGACAAGTTGGTAGTTTTGCCACCAGTGGTGCAGGTGCCGGGTAGCCCGCTTAGGATCCTACTGGCTTTGACTTATTGGCAAATGAGGGACAGAGTGTCAGTCGAAGTCAGAGTGAAGCATTGATAATATACTTGCGTTCTGGGTGTTTTTTAAAATAGGATATGCATGTGCTGTTCATCTTGAAGTTTATATATCACGAAGGACAAAGGTGATATGGTGAAAACCGCACCTACCTGCTTCTGTGCATAGTTATCCTGGAACGCTTAACCCAGCTGAACCCGATTTATTTCTGCTTCTTTTTGCACAGAAAATGAAGAGCTTGGAAATATAAAATATTTTGGGGCAGTTCTGAGCTACTAAGGACCGTGATAAACTTTTCGACAGTATTTAAATTAAGTATTTAAGTGATATATCAACTTCAAAATAAAACTATTCACTTTCTTCTACCAACGTTTCGGCTGACGGCGTTATCATTACTCTGATGAATCCGTTAGCCAAAACGTGGGTAGAACGAAGTGAACGCTTTTATGTTGAATGTTATATCTCACCATCATTGATTAAGCACAACTATCCCTAAGAACTTAACAACGTTAGGTAGTGTCTAGTCTTATTACTTGCTTGGTCAATTTATTGATTCGCCATCATCATTCTCTTCAATTTCCATCATAATTAATAAAAAATGCATCTAGGAATTTTATCTTGCGGAGTAACATAGGAAGCTGCCTAGACTGTGCTATCTATGGGCGCTGTATAACCAATGCAGTTGATGCGCCCAAAAACCCTAATAACTAACTAACTAACTGTGCTATCTGCATATTCGTTTTGTTTCGAATGTCCTAAGCTGACTGTGTGAAGTTAAGGTGCTGAAAATGGAGGAAGTCGAAAGGCTTGCATGACAATTTAGATATATAAAGTGACTTACCTTGTTCAGATGACATTAAACAAAATTGCTCGTTGTATTAGACAGAATCACCTTGGATCATCCCATGCGTTGGATAATTATAGCATCAATTGACCATGTCATCAGACATTTTCCAGAAATTGGTTTGACCTCATGGAACGATATAAGCTCCTGCCACATGTATTGAACAGTTAGGTGCTATGTCCTGACAAAATTTGAAATGTATTTGAGTGGTTTGAGTTTAAGGCGACAGTTTTTGAAGAATTTAGTCTAACAAGTCATATTTATCATGGGTATATATTACCTTCATTGGTAATCGAACGTTCCATTTGAGAAGAAAAACAACAGTACTGCCTGGTTTGCGTAATGGCATGCGTTTGTGTGGCGTGTCGCCACACATTGCCCGGCGGGTGATGCTGTGCCGCAGTGATCGACAGGGCGGCAGCAGACACGCTGCCGTCGATACTGGCTGGGTCTGAAGTACGGCTTTGAAGTTTGAAGTGCAGTGTCATGGTCGTCCACGTGCCAGCTCCCCGCCGTGGTCATGCACGTGCCAGGCCCCCACCGTGATCGTGCACGTGCCAGCTCCTGCCGTTGTCGTCCACGTGCCAGCTCCCCGCAATGGTCCTCCACGTGTCAGTCCTCCACCGTTGTCGTCTACGTGCCAGCTCCCCGCAATGGTTGTCCACGTGCCAGCTCCCGGCAATGGTTGTCCACGTGCCAGCTCCCGGCAATGGTTGTCCACGTGCCTGCTCCCCGCAATGGTTGTCCACGTGCCTGCTCCCGCAATGGTTGTCCACGTGCCAGCTCCCCGCAATGGTTGTCCACGTGCCAGCTCCCCCGTGATCGTCCACGTGCCAGCTCTGCGTAATGGTCGTCCACGTGCCAGTTTGCCACCCGAAGCCACCTCTCCTCAAAGCAAATCCGTAAAACGAGAGCAACAATTGGGTGCTACGGGGGTTGAGAAGAGTAGATGGTAGTGGAGTGCAGCAGAGGGATGAAGGCACCCAGGGAGGGTGTGAGACAGGGTCGGATGCTACGACTGTGTTGATGGGTAAGCTGTGAGACAATAGCCGTGATACCGAAACATTGTACGTGTGGCTAAGGCATTGGTGTTGCGTGTGCGTGTGGCCGGAAGTTCTTGATATGTTCCCAGACGTTCCGTGGGGTGCTGTGGTGCCGAGTTCCCAGAAGTTTCGTTGGGTGCTGTGGGATGCTAGGGGGGGGTGCTGCTCACGGCTGGAGTCTGTCGCTGAACACTCATCACAGTTGCTGTTCTCATCACCTGAAGAGCTCACTATCCCTTGCGCTCGTTTGTGATGTACAATCAAACGATTGTTGCATTACAAAAAAACATAAACATAAAAGATCAGTGCAACTATGACCAACAAGGGCCCTTCTTGGTTGCACTTTGGACACTGAACCAGTTGCCCACCAAATTTGTCGATCAACCCTCCCTGGAATACAGAAAAACAAGCCCCCTATTCTTATAATGATTGTCTATACCGTTTTTAAAGATGTTCAGTGTGTTGCTACTGACAATGGTTCCTGGCAGCTGGTTCCAGTGTTCTACTACCCTGTTGGTGAAGAACGACCGTCTTAACCTTGTCCTGCTGTGATTTACTTTAATTTTGAATTGATGACCTCTAATTGCATCATTTCTGTTGAATTCAAACATTTCCCTGAGATATCCCTGTTCCTGACCATGAACAAATTTAAAAACCTCGATGAGATCTCCTCTCAGCCTTCTATAGCTAAGTGAAAACATATTCAATTTCTTCAATCTTTCCTCATATTCCAGGTTGCCTATACCATCAACCATTTTTGTTGCCCTCTTTTGTACTCTCTAAAAGCCAACAATCTTTCTCATAACTAGGTTACGTTTGATAACAGCGGTATGCGTAGTTACGGTAGACATTGTTTTGCTGCAAACCTGTTAATTATGGTTTTGGTAGGAGAATGCGTTTATCTGCAAGTAGAAGATAATAAATATATTAAGTCATACATATTGAGGTACGGAAAGTTCAAATGAAAGGTGTCGGCCGGATTTCTTCCCAGGAATTTTATTTTTATCTAAAGTCATCGGCATTTACCACGTCCTTTCTGAGGGATTTGATGCTTGTGATTATAAAACGTCGGTCTGCTACGTCACTTGTGGAAATTGTGATTTCTTCACTTCATTATGCACATTTTGCGAGAGAAAAGAGATTCATCTCTTCTTGTGTGTCATGACGTGCTCTACCAGGGAGAGAGAAGTAATGTATTACAAAGGATTAAAAACAATATCCATGTGATGTGTTGGCATGGAAATAATCGGCTCAACAGCCTTCGCCTCATCAAAGTTGTAATGTGGGGAGCCGTCCGGTTTCCGGGTCTTCACAAATGAAGTGCTGTAATACCTGGCTGTTTGCGGTGTGGACTTGATGTGGGCAAGTATTGGTAAGCCATGTCCGATATTAATAGGCGCACCGGAGGGGGGGGGCAGGGTGCCCGGCCCCCCCCCATGAGACCAAAGTGCCCTTTTGGCCAAAAGTGCCCTTTTGACCGAAAAGTGCCCTCTTGGCCGGAATGTCCCAAATTTAGCCAAAAATCACCTGCCTTATTTGCCCCGCCTGTGCCAAAGGTGCCCTTCGGGCCCAAAACTGCCCTTTTGGCCTAAAAATGACATTCCCCTGTGCCCTTTCCTGTCCTATGCCTGTCCCAATTAGGTGCCCTTTTGATCTAAAAGTGCCCTCGCCTTCACGCCCCCCCTACCCGGTCAACAAACCTTCCAGTGTGCCCCGGGCCGCAAAGTGCCCTTTTCGGTCCGCCCCCCCCCCATGGAAAAATCCTGGGTGCGCGCCTGCCGATATTCCATGCGGATTACGAAGCCTATTGGAGACCTGGCAACGGCCATGAAACTTGGCCAGTCACGTGTACCGGCTAATTTATGTGTGCAAATTGTCGGGCACTTAGCGACAGCGACAGTGAACTCCAGGACGTCTGCGCGGTGGCCATATGTTCCCACCCCCACCCGGCGTGCTGACCCACTTCTGTCCAGGGGAGGTCGGTTCCGCGTCACGCCCTCTGACGTCACCCAGCCCGTCATCGCTGCGCCGAAGACCGCGTGAAACGCCTCACCTTGGCCACGATCGTTGCGTCACCGGCTGCTGCTGTCGGACGCCCATTGTGTCGGCCGACACCGAGACTATCTAGTCGACTTTACCAATGCATTTCATTGTTCTTGTTGCGTCTTGGCTACTCCAGGTGAGGATACTTTGCACGGGGTGTGTCCATCTATAGTTCCGCCATAGTCGGTGGGGAGAGGCTGCCGACTTGACTGGGCTTAATGCAGAATACGCCCATACATGCAAATTGCAAGTTATACTGTGCAAATTAGGCAGTGCCAGCTTCGATTTCCGGGTGATCTTAGGTAGTTATTTGGGTTTTAGGGCGCCCCGACCAAAAAGGTGATAATTTAGCGGCCATCCGGGTAATCGGTCTGACTAATGCTGTCTTATGCATGTCAGAACATTGCCTGGAAAATGGCCTGAACAAGATTGCAGTATGTCAAGTCCTGGAAGGGAATGTATGAACTTTCTCAACAAAGTAGTTGAGAATGACTAGACGATTATCCAAACCAAGAAACCAAAAACGTACAATAGTTTGAATGATAAATGGCTTGGAATTGTACAAACGAACTTCGTGAAGTTGATCTGCTGTGGACAAGAGGTACTGGGCCTTTAAAAATATCTCAAGTAGTTGACATATATCCAAAAGTGTACATCATGCCATCTAATTTTTATTTCTGTCCACTTCTATCCATTATCCTGTGGTGTGCCGATTATCGCTGTACAATTCATGTAAGCACCTTAAAAAGTCAAACTCTAGTTCCAGCCAACTGACAAAAATCGCAGTTGAATTACTAGTATTTTCTTCACTCGCTTGACGCATGACATGTCCCGCAAACATCTGTCTACTTTGTGTGCAACATCACGGAGCTCAATATTGCCACGACCGAACTGAAATTTAAATACTTTCACCTCATGGCTGGTGATACCGTGAACGATATTGCTTTTGACAACATCACTTCCATCAGATGCTCGCTTAGGAAATGAGAAGAAAACAATCTGGTCATCCTGATGGGCAATCTTACTATACGAGAGAAGAATGTCAAAAGGCCCTGCAATGGAACCAATACAGCCAATAATCTCACTAACTCTACCAACACTGTGTGTCTTACGTACTAAACTTACCTTTAATGCGATCCTGCTTGATCTCACATCAAGTTGTTAAGCGTGCCAGATGACACCGACGCTTTGCGCCAAGGTCGGTTGCCCCTGGCAGCATCAGAGACGCACAGGAAGCGGCAATCTCGATACAGACAGTCGGATAAAAACGAAGGGCAAAAATTCAGACGAGGCTGAAGAACGGATCAGCAACAAATCAAAAGTTCTTACTCACTACCAAATGCAGTCTGGAAGCAGAGCCATCCAGCCTCAACCCCGAGGACCGTTGGATGATCTAGCGTGCGCGCCACATTCGTAAAACAAACAATCCTGAAGACCAGGTAGCAGTGTGCGCTACACAGACAGACAGCTGCAGCCGCCGCCCTACCTGGCTGTCTCGCCGGTGCGCTTCCGCGTAGAGCTCGACACGGACGCGCGTGCCGAACGTCACGGTCTCGGGTGGCGCCGGCCGCGCGGCCGCGTGTACCGGCGCATGGCGGGCCGGCCGGCCAGTTCCGGCTGTACGCGGCAGCGGTGCACTGCGGGTGGGTGCTCGCTGGACGCCGCCGGCCACTTCTCCTGCGGGGCGCGGCCGTCGGATGTGTCGCCCCGACGACGGCCACGTCACGCCTCCGTGACGTGACGCGCCGTGACGTCACGGCGTGACACGCTGTTCTAACGACGGCCGGCAAAGTCGCGCACACGCAGCGCCGGCAGCCGCTGCGACGTCTCGGTGAGCTGCCGCCGTCGCTGCAGTTCGAGCTGCAAGGCGACAACGGAACGTGTCGACTGCGCGTGCGGCCGGCGGCCGGTACTGTCTGGCGGCGCATAATTCTGCGACGGTGACGACGGGCCGCTCTCCGCAGCCAACTGCGGCGCCAGTCGGATGCGTCCGGGCCCGGCCTGGCGCACCGGCGCGCCTACTGTATGTTGCATGTTCTGTGGTGTTTACTGCATTCCATATGATTCAGAAACTGATGTAGTTTGCACGGTGTGTCAAGTAGCAAGGCATTCGTATGATTACACCGACACAGCATCGTTAACGACCGGTGTCCACTGACCGTGACTGATCGGTTGACGACTGAGCCATGCCGGCATAGCGCAGGGCCACACACCCCCGCCGCAAGTGGCGGCTTCCGAGAGCTGGCCGCGCACGGCCGCCCGGCCCTGCCGGCGCCGGCCGACGGCTCCGTTCGTGCTGGTCGCGCCGGCCGCGGCAGGGCCCGGCCCTGGCTATGAGCGTCGCCCGTTGCGCCGAGCCGCCGGCCGCCACCGCCGGGCGGCCGGGTCGGTTGGCGATGAGGCGACGATCGCAGGAGGGGTGGCCGGCGTCCGACACGCTCAGCGGCCGACCGCGCCCGCACGGCTCGGGTCACGTGCGGCAGGTCAGGCGGCAGCGGCCAGTGTGACCCAGTTACCCCCTCCAGTCGCCGGACACTGCATGTGTAATGCTGGACGGCTGGTGTCGGCCGCCGCCATGGTCATCGGTCGGCTGCATCGAATGCACCGGCCGATAGCATCGCTCGGCGGGCGGATCGCTGCGGCCGATAGCATCGCTCGGTAGCCGGATCGCTGCGGCCGATAGCATCGCTCGGCAGCCGGATCACTTCGCGGCGGAGGTCTGCCTGATCGCATCAGTGTGGGCGTGTTCGGACGTCTGAGTTCTGCTGGCTGCCGCTCCGGCTGCGGCTGCAATGTCGTCATCGCAGATTACGTCGGGCTCCGGGTGCCGGCGCGATAAGTGTCGCGGCAGCCAACGAACCAACCGCATGGGAAGCGGCGCTGATTTAGAGTTCGGTATCGCTGCAGTGTGAGCATGAACTATTGTGTGCAGTAATGAATGGGTGGATTTAAGCGGTTGGAAGGCATTCACCTTGCCCTAGTATGACCACGTAATGGCAATGTTAGTGTAGCCATTGTGCTGTGCTAGTCGGCATTGCACTGGTGTGGTCATTTCGCTTGTTATCTTACGCAGGAGATTGCGGTGAGTTCAAAGGCGCCGTCTATTGCTTTTTATACTGGCACATTTGTATCCTCCAAGAATTACCCTAAAAGTTGGCAAATATGAAAATATATAGCACGGTACTTAAATAGGGCCGTTCTACAAATAATTATTTTTTGCCAAATACTTCGCTTTCCGGATGGTGGCTTGTATAGCCGTATGCGCCGTATAGCCATGGGTATCGTATGTGATGGTGTCCACGAGGCCAATAGAGTCTCAACACACGTGATATACAGACTCGCCGGTACGCCGCGTCACCAGTGACCAGCGCCTGGTGCTGGCTTGGGCGCGATGCGCTGGGGGCCCTTGGCGCTGGCCACTCCGTAGCGGCCGCGTACGGTGGTGCTAACCATTGCATGGCCAGGAGATGAGAGGGAAACAGATATATATATATATATATATATATATATATATATATATATATACAAACTTGGGGTTAATTTGCATTTTCCCCCTGGGGCCTCACCCAAAGAAAAGAAAGCCGAGTTGGAGATCCTGTGCCAAGACGCCCTAAGTGAAGAGGCAAGGGAAGATTGACATCCATCCTGATTTTCAAGAGCACCTGTTGGCGGAAAGTACAAAAAATAGGGGGGAAATGGCCAAACCTTCCCTTCCGCCCCGCTTGCGACGCGCAGCGAAAGAACTACGAGATAACAAGGATATCGTCCTCCGCAAAGCTAAGAAGTCAGCCATGTATGTCATTATGGACAAAGCAGACTACGATGAAAAACTCAGTGTAATTTTGAACGATTATACCAAGTTCCAAAGCATAACACGTAATCCTATAGATGAGCTCGAGAAGAAAGCAAACGACCTGATCTCTTTGGCTAACACGCATATTAAAGGTGAGAAGCTACGAAGGATAACAGGCGGTTGTGCCCCTGGGTATTTGTATGGGAATCCAAAGATCCACAAAACCGGCTATCCCCTACGACCGATAATCTCGCAGATCCACTCCCCATTTATCACTTGGCGAAGTTTGGGGCACCGTTTGTGCCCCAAACGTTCTCTTTACGATCTCCCGCCGAATTCATTGACCTGATCAAAAGCAAGGAGAAACGCGGCCAACTGGCTTCCCTGGACGTTTGCAGTCTTTTTACTAACGTGCCAATAGAACGGACAATCAAGATAATGACAGATTTTGCATATCGAAACTCAGCACTTGCACCACCGGCCATACCGGAGCCCATTGTGTGCAGCATGCTACGTCTGTGCACTATGAAAGCACCCTTTAGATGTCCGAGTGGTGCGCTTTACTATCATATAGATGGAATTGTCATGGGATCACCGTTAGGCGTGCTCTTTGCGCAGGCCGTCATGGCCCATGTTGGGCAGGTAGTGCTGCAGGCACCTGGCGTAGAGAGCCCCGCACTCTACTGTCGATATGTTGACGATATTTTGCTAGATGTGCGGGACACAGCTCTTGTCAGAGCTCAAGTCAAGGCTAGAAGAAGTGCCGGGTCTAGACTTCACTATGGAGTTGAGCATTGAAGACAAGATACGTTTTTTTGGATTTGTCCATCGACGGTAGTAGTGGATTATTTTCAACTAGTGTCCATTGTAAGCCCACAGACGTCGGACGTTGCCTTAACGGCAAAAGCCACTGCCCTGATAGATATAAAGACTGCGTTATCAGCGCGGATGTGAACACGGCGATTAGACACTGTAGTACCTGGCAACTATCGCACACATAACTCCCCAGAGTAAAACAAATGCTCGTCAACAACAACTATCCGGTGCTTACCATCGACAAGCATATCAGAGACGCCGTCACTAAGCACGTCACAGCACAGTCCCGTCCCCCAACATAGGGCACCATATACAAGCTGTTCTACAAAAATAGTATGTCCCCTGCTTACCTGACCTATGAAAAGGTGCTTCGAAACATTGTGAAGAGTCACTGTAAGCCTGTTGTCCCCAACGATAAACTAAAACTAGTCATGTTCTATAAGAACCCCACCACTCGTTCACTCGTTACGCAAAACAACCCATCTTGTGACAAATCACCGCTGAGGCGGCCTAATGTAATCTATCAATACAAATGCACAATTTGAGACTGTGCGCTCCGTTAAGATAGCAATTACATTGGAATGACAACAGCTTCACTCAGCAGGCGTATCACCATGCACTTGCAGAGCGGTGGCCCACAAACGCATACGAACATACACCACGACACACGCCTCACGAGACAACAAATGGCTGACAATTCCACTATCATCGCCAGAGCACACGAGCCAAGACGCCTTCACATACTAGAGGCAATATACACACGCAAAAGAGACCCGGCTATAAACCGGCAGGTCAATGCGCGAGGTACTCTGTCGCTGTATAACGGATCAACCCTGGGACCAAGGTGGTCGATTGTGAGCCTAAAGCCAAAATAAGGAATGTTTTTGCGTGACCTTGTGAATAGCGACCAACATTGTGGTTATTTTTATGCTGTGTGATGTCACCCAAATATGCTTCGTGCGCTCATTTCCCAGTGTTTTGTAAAATGAACTGACCGATATGTACTGTGGTAACCTAATTATTGCGAGTGAACGCTTACGCATACTATAAGATACTTGCATTCGATTTCTATATATACGCGACTTCGACTCTTGCACTTTCACTATAATCAGTGTAACTTAAACGTATTACCTGTATGATTTCGTTAACAATCTGAGCTTGTTCCTGATGATGTCATGTGAAATGACGAAACGTCGACATGGAAGAAATAAACTATGCGTTCTTTAAGCCAGATACCTTTACTCATTATGAGCTTTGACACCATTTTGACCAATGTCAACACCAATGCGAACACAAAACCATAATAAGAAGAATCGAAGCCATATCAAAGAAACTAAGAAACAGCAAAGCCGAAGTGACCTTTAACCAGCAATGCATATATGTATATATATATATATATATATATATATATATATATATATATATATATATATATATATATATATATATATATATGTATATATTTATACATATCGTTTCTGTATATATTGACTCCTGTGTCGACAAAGCGTTTCCTGCTGTTTCAGGTACGGTTCAGATTGGCGACTGCCTTACGTGTTGGAGTGGACGATGGTGCGTATGCGCAATTTTCTGTTTTGCTGATGATTCTGCTTCTTAGAGAGCACGAAGCATACCTCTTAGTTTGACAGTTTCGTCTCTGGGATATGTGAACGAGAGTTAATGAAAACGGGGTTGACCTAGATGCACTACCTGCGAAGTCGCGACCGGAGACCGGAGTAAGGACCACGCCTAGGATCCCGACGTCCATATCTGTAAAATGGTGCTTCTGGGCAAACAAGCGCGTGCACATTGCACCCATGTTGAATGATTTAGGCAGTGGAACCTCACGAATATTGGGAATATGTTGTTGTTTATCTGGGTATGTTTTCAAGTTGCAAAGCTTTTTCAATCCATGTGGACAGAGAACGGCAAGACATTTCTACGTAGCTCATCCTGTAGCTGCGTGAGACCGGGGAGATTCGTGATATCTTTTTTATGGACTTGCAATCGAATATGCTGATAGTTCGGTGGAATGACTGGCTCAATCGTCTCCCTTTGTGCCATCCTCTTCCCTTTTTTCCCCTCACCTTTCGTCGCTTCGGTGTCTTCTTCGTGAAGCGTAGATTGCTCATCTCTATTTCATGTGTACGCAGCCAATGATTAAAATATATCCAGGGAAATACGTTTTTGACACAAACAATGGGAAATTCTTTCGATTTTCCATGCTCAGGAACAGCCACGTTCACACATTGATGGTGAGGTTGAGTCGCTATCGAAATTAGTATTTTAGCTCTCAATCTATCGTAGAGTCGTTTTAGCACGCGCACCGAGGGAGTGGGAGTGGGGTGGAATCCGCGTCTCTCCTGTTTTTCGACGATATGTCATAAACGGGCGGCATATTGTAATGGAATCTTGGTTTGCTAAGAATTGATCAGCGCATCCTATGCGAACATATATTTATCAATCTGTTGGTAAATAAAGGAACTGCGGCAATGCAAAGTCCACCGACCGGCCGGTCTCCCGGCCGGTCTCCCGGCCGGTCTCCCGGCCGTCGAGCGGTCGAGGTAAGGTGACAAAGGTTCCGTCGGTGCGGCGGCGTGGTGTGACAACCGATCCTGACACCATTTGATCCTGAAGGCATTGACCTAAGGTCATTACATTTATGCCGAAGCGGGTTCACTGCAGCCGTAATCTACCCTCCACATTGTGTGCTTCTGACTTCGGTAGTTTCTGAGATCTTATTGGGAGGCGAGTCCGCCTTCCTCCGATGCTCGTTATGTGGGAGGCCCTCCGGCGCGCGTGTTAATCTATCATTGAAATTCGCGATGTGCTTGCCTTGCCGCCCTTAACACTTACAGGCAGACACCTGTTCTTCGTCGGCATATGAAGCTTACATATATCCTATTGGTGTTGTCAGCTCAATTTAAGTTAACTTAGTTCTGCTGATTATCATGATGTGATTCAACATCGTGTCAAGAACACATTGTGCACCTTCAGCGCACTTTTGCAAACAAGACATTAATTTCGTTTAATATCGCGTTCATGTTCATTTGAGAGCCATCTACGTCAGTCTTTGTAGGATACTGTCAGTAGTCTTTGTAGGTTTTTTTCTGCACTGAGCAGACGTGACATTCACCATTGTAAATACATCGCGGACTTGATTCCGTTCCATTTGGCTCTGAGTGCCGCGTGGTGTTCTGCCTGGCGGTTCGAGCTGACCGTGCGCGGTGAGTTGATCGTTGGGCGCTGAAGGAATCACATTCCCAACACATTGTCTACTGGTCAGACCGTGTCCCAGCTGACCACGACTGGCTGTCGCGCCTGTCGCCGTGCTGCCACCGAACGGTTGGTCCAGCGGGGTGGGGTGGATGCGCCGACCTTCACCGAAGACGGCGGCGTTGTCAGCTCAGTGGCCAAGCTGAGCGTCTGAGAAGCCAGCAGTGCTGAGTTCGGCTCCCGGTGAACCCGCTTGCCTGTCCTGTCAGGGTGAGAGGCAGGCGACGCCATGTAGCCCCGCCTGGTGCGTCGTAGAGCCGCACAGACTACTCCGCGGCAGCCTGTGTGGTCAGGCTGTGATGTCGAGCGCGACACGTTCCAGTGTCGGCTTGTCATCCGATGTGTCAGTGGAGGCAGAGGGGAAGGTGGTGGGCGTGGCTGTCACCATGACATGGGAAGGTTATTATATTTGCTGTTCGTGCGTCCGGGAAGAGTGCACATGCAGCGTGATTTTGCGTTCTTCGTTCTCAGCAGGTTCTATTCACATACACTTCGTCTCAGAACGCGTGTTTCAGTTGTTGATTTATTGAGCTGCTCGTAGTAGGTCAGATCTGTCGCATCCGACTTCCGTTCAATGCCTTTATGTTTCCGAAGACACACGGCAATGGAACACTGAAACACGACATTTAGGTGACACTGTATCACAGACAAATATCGAGTTGCTTGGTTGGTTTGCAGTCTGTTCAAGATATCTGGTTAATCGCATGCATGCGGAAGCCTTCGCTACTCGATCGGACAGGAGCGATCTGGTAGGAATACAGACGGTCTAATTAATAGGTATTTGAAGCAGTCATTAATAGTTGTCCCGGTCTCTACACCTTCATTGTATCGCCCTTCGCAGACTTCACAGACAGACCAGTCGTATTTCAGTCAATTCACTTCGCTTCGCTGATGAAGGGTTCAGCACGAGTTTTATGATGTCAATATATCTTCGAATGCACTAAGCTGTACTAATGCAATCGTAATGTACTACAAGCTGGACAGGTATGCCCTCATAAGCCCGATAGGTGTTGTTGCGTCACAGCCAACGTCCACCATAGCTGTGTTGCATAGCTGTGCAATAATATAGGAATGCTAGCGAAGTCTGCTGTTCTTGCTGCAGTCGAAGCTGCAATCGCCGCCCATGTGATGTGGGCAGTGGCCCACGCCACATTTTCTCCCTCGCAGTTGTCAGGCTGGCCTCTGATGTGGATCTGAACCCGTTTGTAATGGTCGTGAAAGTTGATGAATGTCAATATCTTGCATGCACTTGTGCAAGTACATCACAACTATATGGGGACAGCAGCAGTTTTGATGAGTTCATTACCGGATACCTTACGTAGAGTACTAAAGTCTGCTGTGAAAGAAAAGGCCAACTTCGCATGTGCACGTGGGAAGTATGTAAACCATTCTACCATAATATTTATGCAATCTTCGTCTGTTCTGATGGATTATGCTCGTGACTCCTCACTTCAGTTTTGTTTTGTCTATATTGTGTCGTTGATTGACTGTTCGGACACCAGGACAGAGCAGCATGGCGTGTGAGGCTATTATTGACTGTTCAGATACCAGAGCAGAGCAGCATCGCGTGTGAGGATATTGACTGTTCAGATACCAAAGCAGAGCAGCATGGCGTGTGAGGCTGTTGACTGTTCGGACACTAGGGCAGAGCAGCATGGCGTGTGAGGCTGTTGACTGTTCGGACACTAGAGCAGAGCAGCATGGCGTGTGAGGCTGTTGACTGTTCGGACACTAGAGCAGAGCAGCATGGCGTGTGAGGATATTGACTGTTCGGACACTAGAGCAGAGCAGCATGGCGTGTGAGGCTGTTGACTATTCGGACACTAGGGCAGAGCAGCATGGCGTGTGAGGCTGTTGACTGTTCGGACACTAGAGCAGAGCAGCATGGCGTGTGAGGCTGTTGACTGTTCGGACACTAGAGCAGAGCAGCATGGCGTGTGAGGATATTGACTGTTCGGACACTAGAGCAGAGCAGCATGGCGTGTGAGGCTGTTGACTGTTCGGACACTAGGGCAGAGCAGCATGGCGTGTGAGGCTGTTGACTGTTCGGACACTAGAGCAGAGCAGCATGGCGTGTGAGGCTGTTGACTGTTCGGACACTAGGGCAGAGCAGCATGGCGTGTGAGGCTGTTGACTGTTCGGACACTAGAGCAGAGCAGCATGGCGTGTGAGGCTGTTGACTGTTCGGACACTAGGGCAGAGCAGCATGGCGTGTGAGGCTGTTGACTGTTCGGACACTAGAGCAGAGCAGCATGGCGTGTGAGGCTGTTGACTGTTCGGACACTAGGGCAGAGCAGCATGGCGTGTGAGGCTGTTGACTGTTCGGACACTAGAGCAGAGCAGCATGGCGTGTGAGGCTGTTGACTGTTCGGACACTAGGGCAGAGCAGCATGGCGTGTGAGGATATTGACTGTTCGGACACTAGGACAGAGCAGCATGGCGTGTGAGGATATTGACTGTTCGGACACTAGAGCAGAGCAGCATGGCGTGTGAGGCTGTTGACTGTTCGGACACTAGAGCAGAGCAGCATGGCATGTGAGGCTGTTGACTGTTCGGACACTAGGGCAGAACAGCATGGCATGTGAGGATATTGTGATCACTCGTGACCGAAGCCGACAGAAAGGCCACCACTGCGGGATGGCCGTCGTTGGGCGATGTCCTAATGCCGTTTTATAATTTACTCCGTACAATTTGACTGGTTATAATGCTGGCATAGCCAGCCCTCAGCCACAGAGCAAGTCGTAGAGCAAGTCCTTTGTTTTGAAGCCCAGGCTCTGCGGCCTGCACCCACCGACATGTCACTATTCACTCACACAGTGCCGTGTCCCAGGCTACGTCTGGATCCGTGCATTGTAATCGAGGTGTTTCGCTGGATCTGAAGCCATCACACCGCCTCGCGAAGCGCACGGTCTGTCTTCGTGACGCTGAGCTGTGCTCGTGCGGCTGCGTCGTCGGTGGTCAATATCGTTCGGAGCATGATCCAACTGGTGCCTGCGAGCGCCACACGCCACCCAGACGGAACGCTATCGTAATTTAGACACCACGGAGCTGGATAGTCGATGGTCGACGGTCGGCGGTCGGATAGGCTCTGGCTGTGGCCACCCACCCATCTGGCCAATTACACGTCGTCCGCACTGACCACCGTTGCCCGGTGGCGGCCGTCGTGTGGCGCAGTCATGACCGGCCCATTGGCGCGCCGTTACCGCCCCATTACCGGCCCATTACTGCCTCATTACCGCCGCCAATCGAAGACTTCGCCCAAGGCGCCGGCCGCGCGACCTCGGCCGGCCGGAACGACCGGAAGTGGCTCGTGTGTGGCTCGTGTGGATGTGAGCTGGGTACGATCTGGGCGCGGATCGGCCTCTCGGGGCCCGGGCGGATGGGGCTGGATGAGGTCATCGGGAGTAGGGCGGCGCCGTCCACCAGGGTGTGGTGGGTTGAGCGGGTGGGTGGCTTGTGGCCGGCGCTGTGTAGATGTTGGACGCGATCGCCCGACCGTTGCGCCGCGGATTGGCCCGACCAGTGCACTGTCGGATGCTGATGGATTCGTCCTGGGGGACGAGTGGTCTAGGGGTAAGATGCTCGTCTCACAATCGAAAGATTGTGGGTTCGAGTCTCACCTGTCGCTACTCTTCGCCCGCGACCAATCGGCGTGAGAGATTGGCGACGCTATATGACTCAACGGTCGACGTGTCGTAAAACCAATAACCAAAACCAACCAATGGATTCGTCCTATGGTTCCGGCTGTGGTTGGTGCGCGCCGCAGGCAGAGTCTGCGCCTGTGCGGAGTGGCGATTTTGCGCCCGTCCCGTTTATGACAACGGTCACGTTCCGAAGGCCCCAGCCCATTGGTGGCTGGTTCACCCACAGGGCTCACACACATTTAAGTATGTCCACATCCCGAATGGTGTGGGACAGGGGGCGCCAGCCATGCGACCGCTTCCCCAGTAGCTCAGTCGGTTAAGCGCTGGCCTTCGGTTTCGTCTGTCCTGGGAACATGTGGTTGAGACCGACACACCCGCTTCTGTTCGGCCCCTGGCTGCGAGGGCCAGCTGGCAACTGGCGATAAGTCAGGGACACCGCAGCAGGATGGCCGAGTCGGGGCATTGTTGTCACGGTACACCGCCCCGTCCTGTGCTGAACAATTGTGCCTTCGGATAGGAATTTGCCTGATCCGGTGATGGATTCAGGACTCATGTAGCAAACCATGGTAGGCATGGGCTCTGATTTCGTAAAGCGCACCACACACTGCAACTAAGTCCCCGCAAAAAAGTTCCACGTCGGATTTGCTTTGGCTGGTGTAGGTTTTGACAGTCCACCTGGTCCATTTCCGAAAGAGGCCGAGAAATGCTGTTCTGGAGAACTTCCGCGCTTCTTATCCTGTGATGTGTTTCATCCTCCGCCGTCCTCGTCCAGATTCTCTCTGAAGAACTTCTGCTCTTCTTGTCCTGTGGTGTGTTCTATCACCCACCGTCTTCGTCCAGATTCTTTCTCGAGAACTTCCGCGCTTCTTACCCTGTGATGTGTTCTATCTTCCGCCGTCCTCGTCCAGATTCTTTCTGAAGAACAGTTATGATATGGTCGTCAACCGATCTTTCGCACTCATGCGCATTGGAGGTCTAATCATCGATGAATCAGTTCACCGCTGTATCAAACATGTACCTGCTGGCTGCAGGTTATTGTGCGCTTACCCAACATCTCACGACAATGCAGGCGCGGCGCCACGAGACGCGGTTACCGACGTCTGGTCGCCTTGCCCAACCCGACCGTCAGCTCCGCGGCGGTGTGCCGCCACTTTGGGCAGGAAGGGCGGGCCCTTCCTGCCGCTCGGGAATCCTGCCCGGTGGCGCAACACAGTGACGTCGATGGATTCGCCGAATCGTCCAGGTCTAGGCCAGGTTCGCGATAATTTGCGCGGAATTTGCCGGCCGCCGTCTGCCGCGCGCCGGCTGGGCGACTCGCCCGGACTCCGCCGACCCGGTGACTCAGCCGGCCGCGCGTCTCGCCGAGTCGAGCCGTGCACACGACGTGCAGGCGCCGGCTGGGCGACTCGCCCGGACTCCGCCGACCCGGCGGCTCGGCCGGCCGCGTGTCTCGCCGAGTCGAGCCGTGCACACGACGTGCAGGCGCCGGCTGGGCGACTCGCCCGGACTCCGCCGACCCGGCGGCTCGGCCGGCCGCGTGTCTCGCCGAGTCGAGCCGTGCACACGACGTGCAGGCACCGGCTGGGCGTGCTCGGGCTGTGGGCACTGTGCAGCCGTTGCAGCCGGTCCGGAATGGATGGACGGCTTCCGAGATCGGTTGTGTTTCTTTCCACTGCATCCCACCAGATTGACGTCAAAGCACGCTGAGGGGATGTTGGAGTGGCCGCGAATTTCGGGTAGAGGGGAAGGGGTGAGGGGTTGGAGGATGGGAGTATGGGAGGCACGAGAGGATGTTTTGGTCAATGCTCTTCATGCAGCGCCATTGACGTTATACTAGGTTTCCAGAAGCTTGCGGGGAGGGACGTATCCTCCTGCCCCTTCCCCAATTTTGCGATGCCTATCGAAGGAAGCCAAAGTAGGCTGAAGATCGCTGGGTTTCTTGAGATGTGCTGTGTTTTGGTCGTGTTTTGTTTTATATGATTTATCATACAATGGTTTACGCTGTGTGATTGTCGGCGCTGTTGAAAGGAGTGTCTCTGTTCAAACCAATTACCAAAACCACTTTCAAGGACCTATTTCACACATAATAATTTATAGGGGCTATATCAAGTGCATTTGTGTCTTCTCGCAACAATGCTTCATGCATTTCATTTTATTTATCGTTGGTCCACCTTGCATCGGTACTGGAATGCATCAATATAATTGAAAGGAATCCGAAATTGATCAGCTCACTGAACGTTAGATGCGAACTCGTGCAACGCAGCCAAATTGCATCAAAGACTGAGTGTGATATGGATAATGCGATAGGCAAGGTATTGGATACATGTCACACGTGGTTTGTTTGGCTGCTGCTGCTGCCAGCTCCGTGTTCGGGGTGTGGAGTGGAACGCGACCTTTGTTGGTGTTCAGAAGCCACGAATGTAATGGTAATGTATGCTGCTGATGTCAGTTGTGCAATACATATTTTGTTGGCTAATTGGGTGGAATTGACATGCCGTTGCCTTAATTTCAGGCTAAAATGGATGCTGCGTGCGATTTTAGGACATCGTTTAGCGTGTGATCAAGACAACGAGGAGTCCGTTGTCACTTGCGAACCTGTCCTGTTGTTGATGGTTCAAGCGGTGCGTGCATAGCATCTGCTACGCAGATACGAGCCACCGCGGTGCCCTCGATGCCCTCGATGCCCTCGATGCCCTCGATGCCCTGCTCGCTTGGCGGTGCGCCATGTCTTGTACTCGTGTAGAGGCTACAAGGAGCGCATGTGGCACTTCAGAACTACTGCTAGGTCGCTGACATATCCATTCATGCTGGCTGGGTCTCCAGTTGTACATTATGGTAAGCTTTTTCACTTCCTTTCAGAAATTGGATTCGAGGCTATTCCTGAAGAATCTTCAATAATTAGGCAGATTGAAGGATATATCGGCGCAATGTGATAAACGATTTGGTCGATGCACCTATAAACTCCAATAACCAACACACGCTGGGTTCGGAGAGGACTACAGAAGCGCGTGTCACGCACACTCGCTGCTGAATGTGCGCGTGAATGTGGCGCGCACACAGCACTGTAACAACAGAATATGCTGTTGTAACTATTGTATCATAATTATAGTGTTGGCGACCTGCTACAATATTTATTGCCTTCACTAGTTGCAACTTAACCCTTGGAAAAAAATAATCCCACAGCGGGTACCTGCGTGAGTGCAGTGGTTACCGCTGCTAGCCCAGTTCCCACCACGCTCTGATGGATGGCTGGCTTCCACCAGGGAGTGGCTGAGCGTATGCAGTCGCCGAGTCGCCAGTAGCCAGCTCACGTTACGTACTTCATCGGCCACGATGAATTATCATAATGATAATCATCGGCCGCAAACGATGGGAACGTGGGGAGCAAACGTTTCTGTCTACGACGCGTATTCGCATACTGATGTGCTGATGTGGGATGGTCGGCAATCGGCATATTAAAAAAATATTTAATGTTAAAAATAATTTAATGCAGTTGATGTTTTGTAGGACTGTCTGGTTCGTAAATTTCCCGCATTCATTGTGTGTGTGTGTGTGTGTGTGTGTTTGCTTTCTTCTTCTTCTTCTTCTTTTTTTTGGGGGGGTGGGGGGGGGGGGGGGACGCGGGACAAATAAGTAGCGAAAACGAAATGGCGCCTTCTGAGCATCCCCGTGTTCCTAATAATTTTGTCTATTTAACGTCTATGAGTTTCGGAAGTATGGTTCAGGTGGCGTAACCGAAGTGAAAGAAGTGTCATATAATTGTGCGTCTTTATGCATTCTGTTCCAGCACTTGCCTTTGTTCGGCATGTCGATTTCCTGAAGAATATCACGGTCGCCATACACGGTCACGTGTATGGCGTCGCCGTATTCCGTCGCCGTATCAAGAATATCACGGTCGCCGTATTCCGTCTGAATGTCATCAATGTTTTTATGACGGCAATATTTTATATTACTGTCATAACTGTACTTGCTCTTCATCACTGACTTGCTCTTCCCACTTTGCACACAGTTTTTCCCAACTGCATGTACCTTACGTTGCCTACGAGGAAGCATGGTTCCGTTTGACATGTATTTATTTTTCACCCTTATTTCTTGATTCGCCATTAGCGCATGTCGCACAGCACAGCATCTTCTGCCGTTGGTGCTCCTGTTTCCGGAACGGCGCCGCTGAAATCTGCCCGTTCCGGGATCTGACCAGTAGGCAACTGATCAGAGGGTCAGGGTAGGAGTCAGCAGATCACTCGACTAGGAATTCAGGAGAACTGTGACATGAGGGCGAAACGATGTTAATGTTACCCCAGGTCAATTCATATCAGCAGAGCAAAACTTTAAAAAAAACATCAGGTTCATAAACACGGAAACAGATAATTCATATTCATATTTCATAACATATATATTCATAAACCGTTGTCCTACGGCATAGCGGCGACCTCCTCGGCCGCCAGAGTGGGCGCCAGATCGTCCTCTTTTCGAGCGGTAGCACCGTGTCGTGGACGTGCAGGTAGTCGCGCCGGGCGCTGCCAGGCCTGGTATATGTCAGGAGATGCGCCATGCGCACACCCACATCTACTTTGTTAGCTAGGTTTTATCTCAGCGAACTAGGTCACACGGCTACAAGCAATCTCCAGCGAAGTGTGCTTTAGGTGATGCACTTTTGCCGGTGTGAGACTAATTTGGTGTTCTCATTCGTCGCCAGCCCAAACACCGGACTTACTTTGGTTGGTGGTGGATGGCATGTGGTACTCTCAAGCAGGAGAACCGTCCGCCATCATGTGCTACTCGTATTAAATCACTATGTATTGTTATAGCTTATTGGGTTAGCTTTCATTCTGGCCCATCTCTGTGAAAAGGGAACTGCAAAACAAAAGCTCGATTGGTGCTGATGCTGTCGAGAACTGAAGGAAGCATGCTCAGATCTCGCTGTGGTCTAGCATCACACCCGGAAAACAAAGTGATCGCCGGAGACACGCTTCAATTGATTTTGTCAAGTCGTGAACCAATTAGCAAAATTGGCTGTGCAATATGAAGGTATCAGTAAATAACGAACTTCGTGGAATATATTCCGCAAGTCATTGCTTGATGAAATGGACACATGTACGCAAGTCATTGCTTGGTAACACACATTCTGGAGGCAGCATGTGTGTTAGCCCGTAATATCGAAAGCATTGCGGTATGCAGTCTGTGGGCCCATGTCGGAATTTGAAAACCATGCCGGCGGTCACCCCGGCCTTTCAAGTTTGTGGAATGACACCACTGGTGCAGCCATGACACCACTGGTGCGGACCTGTGCGGATGTCTAGCATACAAGAGAAGACCAACTGCCATGTTTCGGCACCAGTATTGTCCATCCAGTAATCATGAGAACGAATTAATTTTCTGTGGCGGCGCCTCTCAAGACAGCTCTCTTACTGCTGTTTCTTGGTCGGATGGCACGCTTCACTGATTTGTAATTTGTCTAGGTACTCGTACGAAGCTATTCGTACCTTTCCAGCTGGCTGCATGACTATCCCCTCTATGCATTCGTATGTCTCCATGATGGCGAACTGGCACGCCAGGGGTACGGGGTTCGATTTCCCGCGATGCCGCCCTTCTGCCAGGGTGAGAGGCAGGCGACGCCATGTGGCCTCAGCTGCTGAGTGCCTCGTAAAGCCACAATCCAATCCAATTCACAATGGCGAGCTGTTCCGTATGTCGCCATCCGATTCAAAATTAATTCCTTCCATTCCTCCGCCGTGTGTGCCGAGCCCGTCGGCCCTGAGCGCCTGCAGTCGCCCAACTACCGGTCGTTGGCGCCATCCGGCGGCCACCGCCGGGCGGCGGCGCCACTGTCGCGCCGCGGTCTGCCGCCTCCGCTGCAGCCTCTCGGGCCCGACGGTGGCGCCTCGGCCGGCCGGCGACAGCACTCGGCGTGGCGCCGGCGGCGGTCGGCACGCCGCACGCGCCGCGACGCTGCGTGACACGGCCCGTGCCATTGGTCAAGTCACGGCGGCGCGAGGTCGCCCCCCACCCCGATAGGTGTCAGTGGAGCAGCGCGCTGATGGCGCGGTGCACCTGCACACCTTGCCAGCACGCCCACGTTCAGCCCCGATTAATGACGTCACGATGCGGTATTGCACAGTATACAGTGGTCTCTGTGGTCCGGTATGACATGCGCCGGTTGGTGATTGTATCTTCAGACTATGAATATTTAAAAGCAACATAATATGTAGTGCCATGCATCTATTGGGCAGTGCGGTTTTGGTTGTTTCTTCACTGGCAAGTTGATTAATACTTAATTGGATTCAGCTTAGCGACATTTCTGTAACATTTGGTGTTTTGTTGCTCAGGGGTTAGGTAGAATTTGTGATCATTTCACGGAGAGACTGTGGAACTGTTACATTGCCATTTGCAGCGTCGCCGAGTTGGATGTTCCTGGGTCTGCATGTGCCCCAAACCGCATTGGACCTGGTAATTCGCTTCTGCTCACGGAATGGAAATTACATTATGTGTCTGTTTTCCTTTATTTCAACCAAGCACACATCCAAGCTATAAATACACATTTTGAAAGGACATGCGTGGGTAGGGTTGTTCGTCACCTCCGGGCACACACTCAACACATTGCCTAGCCGTAGGCGGGGACAGGGGCGGCATACGTCGGCTTAGGCTTGTAGGTCGGCTGGGGCTTGTAGGTGGGGGCCGGGGCGTACGTAGGAGCGGGCTTGTAGGTGGGGGCCGGGGCGTACGTAGGAGCGGGCTTGTAGGTGGGGGGCGGGAGCGTAGGTGGGCGCGGGCTTGTAGGCAGGGGCAGGCTTGTAGGCGGGGGCAGGGTAGGAAGGCCTGTGGGCGGGCTTGTAGGCGGGGGCAGGCTGGTACGCCGGGTACTGGGCCTCGCCAGTGTAGGTGACCTCAGCCACGTTGCCGGAGTTGGCATCAGCGGTGTTGTAGGTCACCGTCTGGGTACGGCCGTCGGGTAGGACAACAGAGTAAGAGCCCTGGGTGCTGTAGCCGTCACGAGCCTCCTGGGCGTTGAACTGAGGTTCGTAGTCGCCGTAGCCGTGGACATCGTAGCTGTAGTCGTACTTGGGAGGAGCGTCATAGCTCTGCTCGTGACCGTAGCTGGGCTGGCGGTAGGCCGGGGCTGGGGCGTAGCTGGGCTGGCGGTAGGCCGGGGCTGGGGCGTAGCTGGGCTGGCGGTAGGCCGGGGCCGGGGCGTAGCTGGGCTGGCGGTAGGCCGGAGCCGGGGCCTTGTAGGCCAGGGTGGTGGTGGCGGGAGGTGCCGCCGTGGTGGGCGCGCTCTCCGCGGCGGCGGCAGCCAACATGGCGGCGATAATTAGCACCTGGCGACACAGCACGAACACGGGTGTTAGCTTTTCAGCGGCGCTCGTCCTGTGTTTTGGCGCGACTCGCTGCGCCCGATTTTCGGCGCGACCGCGCCCGGCCAAGCCTGGTCAGACTCACCTTCATGACTGGTATGCGGCTGCTTCGGCGGACTGCGATGAATGATGTCTGCTGAGCGAACACGGCCGCGTTTTATACTGGCTGGCATGGAGCAGTGCTGGCTCGGCCCACGCCCGCGGTGATATGAACAGTGTAGGTCATTCAGCTGTTGTGAAACCAACCGACCATTGTCGAGATCACTGAGATGGGGTATTGGAGCAAACCGTCGCCTCCGTATCTGAACTCGTTGAACGCCGGTCATATCGTGCAACGTGAGTTGCGATCTGTGCACATGGTGATCTGTGTGCGCTGCAGCTGATTGCATGTAGCATGTCAGTCAATCTGGGTAACGTTTTAAGGAAGGGAGAGGATGGGAGTGCATGAAGTACACATCCTGATTTTCAGACCTCATGAACTGTGTATTGTTGACATGCCATGCTGACTTCTGGACGACTCATTTTGTAATCCAAATTTATTGTTCTCGTTTTTCTTTCACACCAGTTATGCAATAACGTTTTCTAAAGTGTTGCATGTAAGAAATCTCATGTCTTAATTTAGCTCTGCAAATATTCCAGTTTCAGCGAGACGGTTCAAAACTTGTGGACGGAGTGTGCCGTAGTCCTTCGTGCGGTTAACGCCTAACCCCTTTCGTAAGATTGTTTAGGGTGTCCGGCATGGTGCGACCTTACTGAAAGTGAAATGACTTTTTTCATGCCATTGTTCAGCCGTGAGGAATAGCGGACCGCTTCCTTCAGACGCGAGGAGAGGGACTGCCACCGTTTATCACCAATGATACGCGATCATGCCTGCTGCCCCGAGGCGCAGCTATCAAGAGATTGGTGCGATACGTCCGGACATTCAAGGATTCGACCCATTTAGCACACGAAGTTCGAACACATGAGTGGTGGCGGCACGAGTCTGTTGACGGCAATTTACGACATCGGCGAACATCTGACCCAGTGATCGCGGCGCGGTACGCACAGCTGCCACCGCCGTCACCATCACGTGTCCACGTGAGCAGCGACACTTCCCAATACGATGCGATTAAGAAAAATTGCGCAGAATATTGTCACACTTCTTGAATCTTTTGGTATGTTAGAAGCCCGTTTTCCAGGGCAATAGTCACGTACGTTTTTCAAATCTTGTCGTATTGGCAAGTATCGCTGCTCATGTTGTGGGGTAGGTACGTGTATCGTGGCGATGTGGCGCGGTAAGCGCATGGTTGATAGCCTCCTTAACGCCCAGCAGGATCTGAATGGAGTCCTCATATGATGTGATTCGTTTCCAAATATGTCCGAATACCTCCAAACGAACGCGCATTTACAAACCCAGCATGAGGGCACTACATTACTCAGTACCTTACAACTTTGGTGATGACAAGTAACGAATGAACCTTGATGAAAACAATAGGATGAAGCTGACATGTATATATATATATATATATATATATTGAATACTATTTTGATAAGTTATACATAAGTGGTACAATGATACAAACTATATTTTCGCGAACAAACACATCACCATGATGTGTTTGATGTGTTTGTTAGGCGAGGTCAGGTCAGGTACGCATATATATATATATATATATATATATATATATATATATATATATATATATATATATATATATATATATATATATATATATATATAATTCAACCAAGTGCAGTAAATAGAGTGTGCAAACCGAATTGTCGAGCTTCATAATATAGTCGGTGTTGTATTGTTCCATCGGAGATTTCCATGCTAATTGGCGTTGTAGTTCTCCCTGCGATCCAGCTAATTTGAACGAAATGTTTGCTTCCACCTAGTGTAGGAGGCATGGCGCTGGTGAAGCTGACCTGACCTCGCCTCAGATGTATCGCCTTCACTTCGGTGTAGCCTCACTTCACTGGTGAAGCTGACCTGACCTCGCCTCAGATGTATCGCCTTCACTTCGGTGTAACTCACATCATTCGAACGTCTTCAGAAAGGCCACTGTGCGATCGGTAGAAATGTCCGAGCGAACATGCTTGCGTTTCGTGCACGACTTCTGCTTTTATTGGTTCAATATGTCATCCTCAGTTTCCACCATGCATCCATTGGGTACAATCATTTACATCTGTCGGAGGTGTACCTCAGTACGAGTATTTCCATCCAGCATTTATTCAATAAATATAATTGATACGCGTCAGACATTCCGTCCGCTGTTCGCCCGCACGGCTTCTGACGTGTCAGCCGTAGGCGGCCACAGGCGCCGCATAGGTGGGCTCCGGCGCAGATTTAGGACTGTGCTTATGTGTCGGGGTGGACTTCAGGGTAGGAGCTGGATTGTAGGTAGGAGTCGGCATGTAGGTAAGAGTGGGCTTGTAGGTGGGCTCGGGTTTATAGGTAGGGGCGGACGTATAGGTAGGTGCGGGCTTATAGGCAGGAGTGTGTTTGTATGAAGAGGCAGGCTTATATGTAGCAGCGGGCTTGTAAGCAGGCGCGGGCTTGTAGGTAGGTGCGGGCTTATAGGTAGGTGCGGGCTTATAGGCAAGAGTGGGTTTGTAGGTAGGGGCAGGCTTATAGGTCGCAGCTGGCTTGTAGGTGGGCGCGGGCTTGTAAGTAGGGCCGGGCTTATAGGTAGGAGTGGGCTTATAGGTAGGGGCTGGCTTATACGATGAGGTGAGCTCAGATGTCGCAGTTGACTTGTATGCGGGAGCAGACTCGTAAGAAGTCGTGGACGTAGAACGGGTAGGTGCCGCCGTATAAGCTGGGGCAGGCTTGTAGGTAGGAACTGGCTTCCTGGTACGCTTGTACATGCGAGCAGGCTTGTTGACAGGTGCTGACTGTTGAGTAGACTTATGTGTGGGATCAGGCTTGTAGGTAGCCACCGGCTTGTATGTGCGAATTGGCTTCGGGGTGGCGGCCGGCTCGTGGGCCTCAGTCGTCTGGAGCGCCGCCGCCGGCGCATATGCAGGCGCGTGGCTAGAGATCGGATCTGGCTGGTGGGCCGGCGCAGGGCCGTAGGCGGAGGCGGCCGTGTCGGCTGGGTCCGGCTGGCGGGCAGGGCCCGACCTGTAGCCGGCGGCGGGCTGTGTGGGGAGCGCCAGGCCGCCGCGAACGTCGGCGAACTGCGCGGCGCCCGCGTACGTGACGTGCGCCACGTAGCCCGAGTCCCCGGTGACGGTGTACGTCACCGTCTGCCTCCTGGTGTCGGGCAGCAGGACCGAGTAAGAACCGCGGACGATGTGGCCTTCGCGGCTCTCCCGGGCGCTGAACTGAGGCTGGTCTTCGCCATAGCCGTGGACGCCGTAGCTGTAGTTGTATTTTGGCAGGGCTGTGTTGTGGTTCGCTTGGACGTAGGCAGGAGTGGTGAAGTGATTGGGATCTGGGGCCTGATAGCTTTGAGCGGGCGCAACGTTGGTGTTGGACTGAGCTGTGTAGGTCTGGACAGGGGCTTCGTAGCTGATCGACGGTGCTGTGTAGGCCTGTACAGGATCTTCGTAGCTGATCGACGGTGCTGCATAAGCCTGGGTAGTGGTTTCGTAGCTGATCGACGGTGTTGCGTAGGCCTGGGTAGTGGTTTCATAGCTGGTCGACGGTGCTGCGTAGGCCTGGGTAGCGGTTTCGTAGCTGATCGACGGTGTTGCGTAGGCCTGGGTAATGGTTTCGTAGCTGATCGACGGTGCTGCGTAAGCCTGGGTAGTGGTTTCATAGCTGATCGACGGGGCCTTGTAGGCGTTGGTGGTCGTTTCATAGTGCGGGACAGCCGTAGTGCGGACGATGTCCGCGCCCGCGACGGCCAGTAGGGCGGCAATAATCAGCACCTGCACGCAGAAGGATAAGTTCAAACGTTGAGTGAGCTGCCAGTATTCTGTCTTTCGCTTCTCTGGCATGACAACTGGTATATAAATGTTCGTTTTGTTGTCAGTTTCCCAGCCGTAGTATTCCTATTGATTCCTACGTAGCCGTTAAGATACATCATAGGAAATGCTGCTCGTCAGCTTAAGGTGGTCAGCAGAAAACGAAGCAGATGTCCGTTCTCCACAAAATCGCTGGAACCCTGCCGTTCGTTCAACTGTCCAACTTTTCAACGGTACACCCACCTCCATGGCCGGCGTGGAGCCCGACCGTTGGGCCGTTCCGTACACCCACCTCCATGGTCGCCGTGGAGCCCAAAGCCCAACCATTGAACCGTCCCGTACACCCACCTCCATGGCCGGCGTATGCTGTAGATTCCGCCCGTTTGCGGGGATGCAGGCTGCTGATGCCGATGCCGATGCCGATGCCGATGCCAATGCCAATGTCGGACACCTGCTGTCTCTGCGCGGCCGATGGTGGACGTGTCTCCACTGATGTTGGCCGGTGTGGCGGGGTGGGCTTTATACGGCCACGGTCAGGTCAGGCCAGGTCAGCGGCAGCACCGCTGCGTGAGTGGGTCACGCTGACCGCCGCATCGCCCCATCGGCTCGTGAGGTCAATGCGAGCCGCGTGATCCGCACATGACAATTGTCGCTGATGAATGCGCTGATGCTATCTTCCGCGTGTCGATGTTTCTGCGACGCTGCCGCTCCAGCGGCGCGTGCTGCGGCGGCACGACCGCGGCGGTGTCGGAGCTGGGGCCCGGAGTGCCACCACGTCTCGCCGATGTCAGATGCCTGCAAATACTGTTCGTCTTGTGTGTGTGTGTGTGTGTGTGTGTGTGTGTGTGTGTGTGTGTGTGTGTGCGTGCGTGCGTGCGTGCGTGCGTGCGTGCGTGCGTGCGTGCGTGCGTGCGTGCGTGCGTGCTGTGCTGTGCTGTGCTGTGCTGTGCTGTGCTGTGCTGTGCTGTGCTGTGCTGTGCTGTGCTGTGCTGTGCTGTGCTGTGCTGTGCTGTGCTGTGCTGTGCTGTGCTGTGCTGTGCTGTGCTGTGCTGTGCTGTGCTGTGCTGTGCTGTGCTGTGCTGTGCTGTGCTGTGCTGTGCTGTGCTGTGCTGTGCTGTGCTGTGCTGTGCTGTGCTGTGCTGTGCTGTGCTGTGCTGTGCTGTGCTGTGCTGTGCTGTGCTGTGCTGTGCTGTGCTGTGCTGTGCTGTGCTGTGCTGTGCTGTGCTGTGCTGTGCTGTGCTGTGCTGTGCTGTGCTGTGCTGTGCTGTGCTGTGCTGTGCTGTGCTGTGCTGTGCTGTGCTGTGCTGTGCTGTGCTGTGCTGTGCTGTGCTGGTAGGCGAACAGTCGGACGCACGCGAAGCTCATTCACGAGCCACACTCGCGTACACATGCTCTGAGCGTGACGCGTCATGCCGATCGTCCGTAACACTCGCCGTGTACGGCCACCGTTTGTAATGCGCGGTGGACGGGGTTGGTGTGAGCTCCCCGTCTGAGATCGAAGTATTCGAAATCGAGATCGAATCGTACCGTCCCGTACTGACGGGCCGCACCGAGTCAGCTGTTGGCGCGAATTTGCTGGGCGGCCGGAGCCGGTTTGTCACAACACGCTGCGTCACAGATCAGGCAATTTGGAACAGATGCTAGGCCGGCAATTTGGCACAGTGCATTAAGTGCATTAAGAGGCGTTATGCATGCCGTCGTGGGCTATCAAAGAGTCACGGGCCGCATTTAAGCTGTCCAGTTGTGGTCGGTTCACCGAGTCCCCTTCGCGTTTGGTACCCGATCCTATGCTTGCAACAGCGGAGTCCCACAGGCCGCCGTCGCCTCGGTTGTTGTCGCTCGTCGAGCGGCCTAATGGTGCCTTATACTGGTAATAGTTATAGCTATAGTCACGGTCTATGCACAATTTACAGTGTAGACAGGAGTATAGCTTTCTATATAACTACGGCTACCACGGCATCCACAATGTTCGAGTGCTCCCATGGACGTTAAGACCTGAAGCATTAAAGCTGTGGAGGTAGATAATAATTAGCTAAATGCTCAAGCTGCAATCCAATGATTTTCGGATGGTTTTACATCTCTGTGTGGATACTCTTCATGTGAGATAGCTGGCCGTATAATGTTCCAAGAACCCAAAAGCATGTCATTTTAATCCAAATTACCCCAAAAGGGGGTTGTTTGACAATATGGACTTCCAGAGCAACCCTCTTGCTACGATCTGGTGTCCACCTTTTTTCCTATAAGGAACCGCGCATGCTCGTAATGTATCATATAACTCCTTTTGTGCCGCTAAGCAGTGGAACGAGGCTAAATTACAGACCGAAGTAGGTGGCCGCACGCACCATGCAATACTACTGCCATCTCTGCCGAAAAGAGCGAACTTTGCATTCGGCTTCTTTTCTAAAACTGATTTTGAGATGTTGAACGATCTATGACGCTGCTTTTATGTGGTGTAAATGTGACGAGAGGTCTGCCATTAAGGTTGGTGACCATGGCTTAGTTTAATTATTGCTGTATAAGACATGGTGGCACAAAATGTACACTGAATCACTCCTTGAAAATTTTCAATCGAACCATGCGGCTGAAGATATTCCTTTTTCTGAACAAAAGTAATATTCACAATCAACACACAAAACTACATCCGACCTACTACCAACTAAATACAGCTGCAAGATGAGGGAGGACAACATTTATGAAACAGTGAAGGAGATAGCCCTAATGGTTATAGTCCCGTACATTATTGTGCTTATCGTGAGTAGGATTTCTTGTATATGTATCAATAGAGCGTTTGCAAAATTTAAGTGTATTACTTGACAAGCACGTATGAATATGATGAGCCAGTGATGATGATGACGATGATGAAAATGATGAGCTTGATGAGCTGGTATCCGAAAGTGCTTCTGACCAATCGTAGGAAAAGTTTTTCTTATAGTTGAGGAGCAAGCACTTGCACACATGGCACATGAATAAGTCGTCACCTGCCTTGAAAGCTTTGTGAAGCATCAGTGCTGGTAGACCCGAGGAGGTATGCAGTCTCAGCTTTGGAAGCTAAACGCAACTGTAACTTTGCTTGCTTTGTTTATCGTAACACAATGGCATAGTTATGTCTGTCCTATATAAGACGTCTATTGATATGGTATCCATGCAGATCCTTTCTTACTTAACAACTATTTCTTAGATACCATGATGACTACGATGCTTTTTGGCAAGAAATTTATGTACAGGAAGGCGAAAGTCTTTGGGAAAGACAGTGCATTTTAGCTTTATATATTGCATGCCAGGAAACCAATGGAATTATCGATAACTTTTCAAATAATTACTGTCGGACAACAAGGGCACTTATGACAGCTAATGGGGCGCTTCCAGCTTCATTGGTCTTCTCCAGCTCCCGAGGGGCTCTAGGTGGGTTACAGGCTGAACATCCGAGAACTGCTCCATCGAGCTCAAAGGGGTCATGCTTACGCTAGCAGCGGTCCTCTGGCTTCAAGGGGCCCCTCCAGCTCTATGGAACCCGGAGCAAACAAAGCGCCCCAGAAGGCTGGAATGGACCTGTGGAAGTTTAGGTGGTTCTGAGAAATCAGAGCTCTGTCGAATCTTTGATGTCTCAAACTGTCTGAAAAGCTCAGCGTCGTCTTGAAAAGGTATCTCGTGAAGAAAGACGATCCACCCGATCCTCCGAGGGCGGGCGGCCGCCTCAGTGCCGCTTCCTCGCCCCTTTGGCTAGCTCACCGGCAGGAAGCCAACACTCACACCGTCAGCTAAAGGTAGCACCCGAACAGTGTGCATTTTTGTAATGTATCAGTATTCTGGACAATGACCGATGTAAATATTGAAGCTATAATAAGTTAGAGAACATTTTTCCTAGAAGAATAACGATCAAAATTGCGGTTTCCTTTTCAGGATTCTTTTATCGTTGTTTGTTTTTGGAGTTCTAAATGAAAGTGAACTGCTGCTGATGTGTACGACTCCTTCATTCTAGGAGATATTCGGACACGAAATATAGCAACATGTGACAAGGTTGTCGGGCAGCAGCTTCGTGGTTATCACCACCATCGGATCACGAATGGTGCTTAGGGACCCTTTGCATGTTGTTATCCCAAGTTTGAACCGTAAGTAATGGCAAGATTCCGAGGGATAAGCGGAATTTGGTCCCTTGAGGTCGAGACCAAAATAGGAAAATTGCACTGTAGTTGAGCAATTTTCATGTGGCGATGGTTCTATTGTTTTTAGATGGTCATTAATGTTTGTCACTTAGGGTTTTTCAATATATGCTGAAAAATATATTTACGTCTTCCAATTCCTAATGGTTAGTGGGGTTACTTTGTGGTAGACTGGGCTTGATGCTCTAATCTAGCAATGGCACCCTCCGTTTTGTCCGCGTTGGCTATTTCAATGTTTATTCGAACTAGACTTGTGTGTATTATGACTTATGAAACCCTGTCTAAAACTGCATGTCACTTATTGTAACCGAAATATTCAGCGGGGCCTCATTGCATATGTATTGAATTAATTGAATTTACCTGCGCGGGATTTGAAGTGTTTTTGCACCCATATGCGCCAACTTATTCTGCTCCACGATTTTTCCTAGGTAGTTCGCGGCTTAGTGACATGACAATCCTTGTCCATACCCTCCCTCCCCCCATCCGGCGAAACCCAAGCGGACCGTTATCAAAATTCCTTTCCGGTTGTGCAGCAACAGTTGTGTACTCCATCGCAGGCAGGTAGGCCGAACCCATTCACCGCTGCCGACATTTAAAGTGCCGAATAATGTTCATAGTTTATTGTGCACAAAGCCAGCAGCTAGTCCATAAATACATCAGGCATGCACACACACACAGACAGCGTGACCGACGTATGGTCTCACCAGTGGTTGTCCAAGGTCATCAGACTACTACTTGCCGTAAGTCGGAGCGGGCTGGTAAGACCGGGTAGGGTAGGAGGGCCTGTGGGTGGGCTTGTAGGCGGGGGCAGGCTGGTGCACCGGGTACTGGGCCTCGCCCTCGTAGGTGACCTCAGCCACGTTGCCGGAGTAGGCATCGGCAGTGTTGTAGGTCACCGTCTGTGTACGGCCGTCGGGAAGGACAACAGAGTAAGAGCCCTGGGTGCTGTAGCCGTCACGAGCCTCCTGGGCGTTGAACTTAGCATCGTAGTCACTGTAGCCGTGGACATCGTAGCTGTAGTCGTACTTGGGAGGAGCGTCATAGCTCTGCTCGTGTCCGTAGCTGGGCTGGCGGTAGGCCGGGGCGGGGGCGTAGCTTGGCTGGCGGTGGGTCGGAGCGCCTTCGGCGGCAGCAACGGCCAGAAGAGCGGCGACGACGAAGAACTGGAAGCAAACAGGAGCCTTCAAGAAACCCGTCGACTTTTGGTGTGCAGTCTGTGGCTGATGACTGCATTGCATCAGGCGACACAGTGAACACACAACCAAACATGGACGCTGGAGGACCACGCGTTTAATTCCGAAGAATACAAATTCGTCTTTTGCAGGAGCAGTCAAGCCATCCCCTTGTTCAGGCCAGGACGGGCCGCCACCTACTCACCTTCATGTTGGCAGTCTGGATCTGTTCGATCAAGTGATGTCGCTGATCGCAGACCGAGCCTTTTATACGAGCCGCCTCGAGGTGACCTAGCCAGGGGGTGGTCGGTGGGTGTGGCTGCTGCTGCGGCGACGGACGCGATCTAATGGCAGAAGCCGTGACCCACTAATATGCCGCCATTCTATGCATGCTACCATCTCACTGGTATGTGGGTGTGTGCTGATGCATTTTATCGTGCAGTTGTTATCCTGTGCATCTTTGGCGTTATCCAACGAAGTCGAGTTCCCCAGGATTGGTGTTAAGCGTATCATATTGAAGCCACTGTAACGTCGTCAACTGGTGTCATGTTTTTGAGCGTTAGTCAGTCGCAGCGTTCGTTTGACATGGCCGCGGTCGAAAGACCATTCCCTGGAGGATATTTTAACGGCGGATGCAAATTAAGCTGTGGGGGGACGAGTGGTCTAGGGGTAAGATGCTCGTCTCACAATCGAAAGGTTGTGGGTTCGAGTCTCACCTGTCGCTACTCTTCGCCCGCGACCAATCGGCGTGAGAGATTGGCGACGCTACATGACTCAACGGTCGACGTGTCGTAAAACCAATAACCAACCGAATTAAGCTGTGCAAATCTTCACAATGTTGCCATTCATGCGGGTGTAACGCTACACCAACTTGAGTGCAGTACATCTTCTAATGATTCGTCTCGTTGGAGGTCGAAGAGTTCCGTCATCAACTGTACTGATGCAGTACAATAGCATGTGCTGGACCTGTAGCCATGGTGTGTCGTGACGTCACGTGGTCGTGTGATCACGTGATTGCAGGCGACGTGGTTGGGCTGAGCTCGGTGCCGAGCGAGAGCCTTTGGGCTCGATGCCAGGTGCCGACGCCGTGACTGCACCAGTTCTTTCAGTTTGAAAGCTTGTCTGTTGTCGCCTTACGAGGCCTGATCTGGTGGGTGTGGCAGGGGCACTCCGTGTTTGCCTGCCAGCCTGGTGATGTAGTCAATCCGCTGCGTACGAATCTTGCATGGAACAATTTCATGAGCGCGCAAGGTTCATCGAAGGCAGCGGTGCCATGGGTTGGGGTCAATTTACGTGTGTCACCAGGTTGACGTCTAGCATTACTTTTCTTGCGGACAAGGTACCAATTAGAGGTGATGGTGCACACATGGAGGGGAGGGAGGAGCGACTCCGTAGGGTTCCATGTGTATTTGTATGGCACTGCACCCTTCATTGTATGCGATTTCAACATCGTGAAAGGGCATTGACTTCCTCAGCAGCGTATGAAATTGCATTCGTATGTCATGAGAAGCCTACTTTTATTCGTCGAAGATTTCGAACGATCCCATTTTATCGGGACCCGCTTGTGTGATATGAATATTTTTTCTTCAGACTGCTAGTCTATCGGTCGAACGCTTCGCCAATCCTTGCACATAGGTGAGGTCATTTGGTGTTTGGAGGCAACGTGGTGTAATTACAAAAATATTGTAGTCGTTTGTCCTTACTTCATCACTGTACATGTACATGGTAATAAGCGTATATTTCATGCGCATCGAAGGCGGTCCCTGTCACATCACTTCTTGACAGACTGCGTCAGCTACTCAAACACTTCATGTCGCATCTCTCTTATCGAGTTATCTGCCAGTAACGGATTTCTGCAGAAGCTGAACCTGGAACACACATGTAATGTAACAAGTGGTATATATTCCTCACGCCGTACATCTTCGACACGATTGGAGGTCACCCTGTCATCCGGTAGATCGTCGACACGCTTCCCGCCGGCCGCCTTCGGCCATGCGGCCTACCTTCTGAAGGTCGGTACCAGTCAAAATTGTTACGTGATAATTAAGTCTGAAAGTGGAACGATGCGCGTGGTACTCAGCTACAGGGAATACAGCACTGCGTTTATTTGCATGTTAAGAGCGGAAATGAACAGTTCGGAATAACCCGTGCTGAAGCCGAAACAGCACCAATTTTGTGAGCTAATGCTAGAAGCCGGCAACAGAACACAAACTAATCATGCCGTTCAAAATCACTGTGGGTTCCTGGGGATTTGGTCGTGTAGTTTGTTTCGCCGATGATTGTGCCTTCTGCCGGTCAGGGTACAAACTTGCTTGTCACCGTATCCCGTTCCGATCATGGGCTCTCCGCAGTGGTGGATCAAGTGGTTCTCGGGGCTCGCACTGGAATCCTGAGCTGTGATTGCGGCGCCCGGCATCGTGCTCGGTTTGCACTGTAGATAAAACCTAGCGTTGTATTTTGTAACTCAGATGAGAACATCCGTGGTGGCATTTGTTAACATCGAGCTCACCGTGCCGACGGATTCCTAATTTTACCAGGGATTGCTATTCCTTCCGGGATTTGAAGTGCCGATAAATATTTCATTAGGATTACATGGGCTGTACTTTAGTCAGTTCGCATTATTCATTAGTGCTCTCGATGACCCTTTCCAGTCGGGGGCTCGTTCCTCCGTTTCGTTTTCTCCGATTGATCCTCAATACTGTGCGGTATGTGCATGCTTTTGAATGGGACTTCAAAATATAACCACAACAAAAAGTCTTTCTTAGCCCAGACCGTATGTCAACTAATAGGCGATGGCAAACCAATTGATGCCACTTCTAATATGTATTTACCCAGTACCCAGTATTTCGTCACCGCCGTGTTTGAACGTTCGATTTGTCTTGCCAAATTTGCCTTTCTGCCAGTGTAGTCATTAACAACGCTGACATATGTGCCAGATCCAACACATTGCCTTATTGGACCCGAGCTCACTGAATAGCTTGCGCCTGGCTGGTGTGTTTGTTCCCGCTTCCTTCTACACCATTTGTGGTGAACTGTGTCGGTGTGTTGGATTTACCCCACAGACACCTTTTTGTTGTTGCCGGCTGAAAGCTTTTCATTCTGAAGTCATGTTCTGTTTTATTCAAATCATATGATTACCTCTTGAAAGCTGCGGTGTTCCTCCAATGTCCTCTGGTATTTGCCTAGGGCTATTTGTGCTTCGATTGTATGTCGGTCTATGCCTAGTGCTCTTTGGCCCATTTTACAAGCTTCCACCTTGAAGCTGTTCATAATCCAGGCACACTATGATCACTGTTGGGCAGCAACTGTAGCAATGCAAGTCATGAAAGTGCCTGAAAGTGTTCTGCGCTTGCTACGATCCGTGTCTGTTGTCGCGTGCGGTGCGTGATCGACCCAGCTCGGAACGTCGATAGTCGGCAGAGTAGATACTGTGGTGCTGCCTCTGGAGTAGGTAAATCTTAACGTGGGCAAGCCGCGCACACTGCAGATGGACGGATGGCAAATGTTTTTTTTGGTTCATAAAAATATATGACGCTATTCCAAGCATTCGCTTATTTTTCACGCCTTTGACACGAGGAGTATCACTTCACCTAATTTTCCCAAATGATTGTATTGTTCGTTTCACAAATAGACATAGCGATAAATACGTGTTGCACTTATGTACATGCGGACAGATAGATGGAAGCACACAGATTGAGCGAGCTTTCCAGGTACGTGCACCGCGACCTCTCCAACTCACACCGACTAGTACTTGCCGTAAGCCGGAGCCAGTCCATAAATACATCAGGCATGCACACACACACAGACACTCGTGACCGACGTATGGTCTCGGCGGTGGTTGTACAGGTCATCAGACTACTTCTTGCCGTAAGCCGGAGCGGGCTAGTAAGACCTGGTAGGGTAGGAGGGCGTGGGTGGCTTGTAGGCGGGCAGGCTGGTGCCGCCTGGTACTGGGCCTCGCGCCCTCGTAGGTGACCTCAGCCACGTTGCCAGAGTAGGCATCGGCAGTGTTGTAGGTCACCGTCTGCGTACGGCCGTCAGGAAGGGACAAACAGAGTGGTGAGCCCTGGGGTGCTGTAAGCCGTCACGAGCCTCCTGGGCGTTGAACTGAGGCTCGTAGTCGCTGTAGCAGCCGGACATCGTAGCTGTAGTCGTACTTGGGAGGAGCGTCATAGCTCTGCTCGTGTCCGTAGCTGGGCTGGCGGTAGGCAGGGGGCCGGAGCGTGGTAGCTCTGGGCTGCAGCAACGGCCAGAACAGCGGCGACGACGAAGAACTGAAAGCAAATTTGATCCTTAGATCAGGTACATGTGTCGTCTTTCACACGCAATTTCTTGGCGAAAGGGTCATCCTATTCCTTGATACAGTCGGAAACGAAAGTGAGAATGCCACTCACTTATCGCATAACAACAAACAAAAGAACAAAATGTGTGTCCCATGCAGGAGCAGT